>BDUI01021789.1:0-11924 GCA_002335545.1 Apodemus speciosus
TTTCCTGCTTCTTCTGGTAATAGCTTCTGTGTAAGATATATACAATAAAAATTCTCTCAGGTCATTAAATTGCCTCATTGGTTCTCAAGGACAAATCTATTTTATTCACTATCAAGGTTAAGCCCCCATATGCCAAGGTAGTTTCATATGGCTCTCTCTGTCTCAGACATTAAGTATTTTGCAGTCATCTCCACTTYATCACACAAAATTGTRTTACTTTGTACTGTGTCAAAACTGTTGTACTTTGTACAAAATAGCTGAGAACATAAACATCACCYACCTCACACAAGGAAAACCTTACTCAACATCAGCTCCATCTTTAGCCAGCATCCCTTATAACAGAATTTAACCAAGGAAATCCCTGATTCTTTCCTCACACCACACTAACAACATATTTTTCCATGTTTTTCTTCTTGGTACCTAGGACTGCCACTGTACAATTATCAGAATTAATTTCTATGTACACAATAAGTTCATTTTCAGGATGGCCTTCGGTTGCCTCCATCAAACCAGAGATGTCCAGGGAGTTGACACTGCAGAAGTACTTTGGATTTATTATTTTTGAATAGGTCTGATTTGAAGCTGAATATCAGATGTATTAAGAGTAGCTTGGGKTAGAAATTTCTGGATGCTTAACAATTCAGTATTGTCATGTCTTTTCTGAAAAGTGTCTTGTGTGAGGGCATTTGGTGTTTTGCTAAAAACACACTTGAAAGGGTACATGACATTCAGAAATAGTATAAATGGAACCCCACAAACAGTGAGAGGACAAACTTGCATTGCTATGTTGTACCATGTTTCGCTGGTCTTCACTGGTCTTGGATGGCCGACATTTTGGAAAAAGAAATCATGCCAAAGAACTCTCTGTGGTATTCTGGCTGATTCTTTTCATTTCCATTGAATTGTGCCAATTAGGCAGAGCCTTCCTGATTCTGATTCAGGTTTGGTGTTTGCTATTGAACTGCACTGCTAGTATCCTGACAATGAAGAGTAGAATTACTTCAAGAAACTACTTCTAAATGGGTCCTCAGCACTCTTTTCCTATTAACCTCCTTTTTCCCCTACCTTTGGTACATGGGTTAAAAGGGAGCCTGAAGCATTTTTTTTAATTACAAATGATGATGATGATGATGATGATGATGATGATGATGATGACGACGACGACGACGACAATATTAATTGCACAAACAGGTATTTTCAGCCATTAGTTTACTACTGAAAAGAGTTCTCAGGTCTAGAGTAGATCATGTCTATTTTCATTAAGTTTTCTTTGAGATATAGTCATGCTCATGTCCATGAGCATTTAGTCTTCTATGAGGTTGAGGTTTGCATACAGTGTGAGAAAAACATGGTTGAGGAAAATGCCTACTGATGTTCACAACTAGGATGCAGAGCATCAATGTTGCAGGGCTATGACTGTCCTCTTTAGATACTCTAAACTTGATATACAAGGACAAAATTATCATAAATACAAGGGGCTGAAGGATTTCAAAATTTTTCTTTATTTTTTTTATTTTTTGTTTCAGATATTTTCTTTATACTTTTTATTGATTATTTTATTATTGCCATTTCAAATGTTATCCCCATTCCCATTTTCCCAACACAAACTCTCTATCTCCTCCCCCTGCCTCTATAATGGTGCTCCCCCTTCTACCTGCCCACTCCAGCCTCACTGTCCTAGCATTCCCTTCACAGGAACAAGCTGGGCCATTAAGCCTTCACAGGAACAAGGGCCTTCCCTACCACTGATGACAGATAAGGCCATCCTCTGTTACATATACAGCTGGAGCAATGGGTCCCTCCATGTGGACTCTGGTTGGTGGTTTAGTCCCTGGGAGCTTGGAGGGGGATTTCTGGTTGATTGATATTATTGTTCTTCCTATGGGGTTGCAAACCAAACCCCTTCTGCTCCTTCAATCTTTTCCCTAACTCCTTCACTGGGACCCTATGTCAGTCTGAGGTTGGCTGCATGCATCCACATCTGTATTCTTTATTAAAGCAACCATACTCCTTAGCTACACCAGGACTCAGTGGTACTAATGCTTACTTATTTGCGAGTATTATTTCACATAGAAACATTACAAAATAATAGTCTAGCTGTCTCAAAATTCAGACTTATTGGTGTCCATGTCTTTTTACTAAAATTATCTTTTCCAAATATAACTTAAAATAATCAAAGATGAGAATAAACACGTACAGGGATTATACAAGTCACTGAGTTCCAAACTCAACATTAAACAGCTATGAAAGAAAGCCTGGGGGTACACATCAGTACTTTTCAGATTGACCTAGAAGATTACAAATTCAAGGATATGTGACAGGTTCAAAGAAGACATTAAATTGAGGTTGATCTTAGCCTGGGAAACCTAGTTCTACACACACAGACACAGACACAGACACANTAATTTAATAATGTCATTATAGTTAAAGTTTTCTATGAATGTATCATATTTGTAAATTTAATATTCAACTATGCAATGCTACTATTCTTGTTATTTTCCATAAAATTGTGGTATACCCTGAATATTACACATTTTTTCTATAATGTCAAGCAAGGAAATCAGTTTACAGGTAAATTATTAAAGTCAAGTTAGAAATAGTCTTACTCTAATTTGGCAGAAAGCATGTTAAAGTTCTGAAATGGTTTACTGGTAAGTCTCAGATTTCTGAGGAATAAAATATAAAAAACATTCTTCATGATAATTGTGTTGTCACACAACAGAAATATATATAGGGAGATATAATAGTGACTAAAGTCAGTAATTTTAACATTTTTATCATGTAGAAGAAATATAAGATAGAAATAACATGGAATAAGTATTCTTTATGTTCAATAAACTCTTTGAGTGAGATTAAAACACAAACCAGTGGCAAGTCCCATAACAAGGGGACAAAAAGCAGTATATAGGTTTTTTGAAAAATAAAACTATTTCCCCTTTAGTCCTCATATTCAATACAGGATGTAAAAGATAAGCACACTAGACAAAGAGATAGAAAGACACTGGGGATGCTATTTTGAAACCTCAAAGCCCACCATAAGTATAATATATCCTCCTAAAATTCCCAATCCTCTTAATCCTTACCAAATACTTTCACCAACTGGGTACCAAGTATTCAAACACAAAAGCTGATGGGAGGTATTCTCATTCAACAAACCACAATAGATGTGTATTATAAAGTGAAGTGCAAATATAGATCTTTCATGCAGGTATATAGAGTAGAAAATTCTAACAAATGATAGCACTTTTCAATACTTCCTGTTTTATCTGACATATTTCTGTATGTTCCAGAAGTCAGGCTGAAAATTCAAATGGTAGTGACAATAATTTCCTACACTAGAAAATAGAGTTACCAACAAATCCTCAACTTTTTATAGTGGCACACTAGAAATATGTTAATTTTTATAGTATAAACATGAAATAGTGCTTAAGACCTCAAATGTAGTTAGTCTGTAATTAAGACACCTCACTTATTTGTTTTCTAAGACTGCCATACTCATCTAYAAGTAGATGAGAGAGGACAAGACTCAGACAATTTGAGTTGAGAAGATACAGCAGGTAATGTCCCTTCCATAGAAGCTTGGTTATTTGTATTTTGATTCTGGAAGCTTTGTGGTGGACGAAGAGAAATGAGTCCCCCAAGTTGTCTGTGCTCTGACTTCCATAGATTGTATGTGCATGTGTGAGTGTGTGTGCATGCACATACACAGACACACACAAATGTAAAAGGAAGGAAGGAAGGAAGGAAGGAAGAAAGAAAGAAAGAAAGAAAGAAAGAAAGAAAGAAAGAAAGAAAGAAAGAAAGAAGAAAGAGGCACAGAGAGAAATATAATTTAAAAAAGACACACCTAGAATAAAACAATAGTTGAATGCAGCAAATGGCAAAAATACTTGTTAGTAGGTCCACTGTCTGGAACTCAGGCAGTCAGTTAAATTTGAATGGATTTAGACTCAGAATGATTTTCTGAAAAAAATGCTGAGCACATTATAAGGACTTAGATGTTTCTGTCAGAACACTCAGTGAGGTTGGAAGTCAGGAAATGGTATATAAAGTTGCAGGTAAGTAGTTGAGACATTATTGTGTTGCTTAGAAGTACAGTAAACAGAAACGAATGTAACCACAAAACATCAAAATGGAAGATTAGGRTTAAAATAGATTTAACTAAGCTATTTGATCATTTCATAAAATTTTCCCTCAAAATACAAAACAAATAAATGTAAAATATAAACACACAATCCATATTAATAAAAGAAAAACGTAAAGTAAAGTGAAAGATTTCATTTTCATTTTGTGTCCATCTAATGTAAATCTGGGACCTGGGTATTATTTCATATACATAGAATTAGAGAGTATCATAATTTCAAATTTTTCCCTAAGTAAWTATTGAAGTTCAGAAACAAAATACCTCACAAATAAGTTATATTGCATAAATTACATTTTTGTGGGAAAGCAAGCAGAATTGTTTTCTCTATAAACATAGCCAATTCATTGCTTCCTTGACAAATGCATCCACTTTTTTGGCTCTGGTTTTCTTCCATACAACCAGTTACACTAGGCGTGCAACTTAAGTCCTCAAGCCATACATGRGTTTGAACCCAGATCCTCCTGCATGCTGGACATCAACATTCCCAGTACGTTACAGCATTGTCTTCCTACAAGTTTCATGCATGACAGCCAAATAAGTAGAAGAAAGAATTCTGGGCCATGATGAAAAAAATTTTCAGACTGGTGGTTGCTAAAATCAAACCAGAATAAATTTCTATTAAATTTAATATCTCAATTAATTGAGGCTGCCTTGGAAAACTGATATTTATTCTCTTTCAGTTTTATATTCCAAATCTTTGCAAACTCCTGGTCATCTTTGAACACTGGRGTCTCACAAGCTTACAATTCAATTTTACATACTGACCTAAGGACAAACTCTCCATATGGGTCTCAGGAACATTCAGAGTGGAATCACAGGTTCTCTTATTTAACACACAGAATTTTCACTGCTTATTGAAGATACTTCACAGATTTCTTACTATCTGGTGTTCTTTTGAGGCACCATGCCAATTCTTTTAACTCCATTTTCCAGTAGTGAGAAGCTAGTCTTTCTTGATAACTAAAAAAGAATATTTTAAAAAGAATATTTTATGGCTTAGGTAAGAAATACCCCTGACATGAAAGTATGTGACTACATTAAATATTTAGAATTCACTCTATAGAAATATAAGAAATCAATAGAAGAAGAAAGTAGAGGAAAGCTTATGGTTTTAGGCCATAGTCTTACAGAAAAATGGTTCAGGATGAGGAGCTGCTGATGCTTAAGATTGTCTCCTAGGTGAAAGACACTGAGCTTTCCTGTTTGTCATTTCTGAGTCTCTGTAGCAGCAGACAAGAAGCCCTTTGTAACTAGATTTTCCAAAGGTTGATGGAGCCCTGTGAAAGAGAGTTGCAGGTGCAGGCCAACAAAAGAAAGTGCACATCAAAGCAGAATGCCCTTGTCATCAAAAATCTACTTCATCCCTGAAGGCTTCTCTGATCTCAGTTTTGTTCCAAACTTCTGCCCTGAACTTTGTCCCATCAACTGAGAAGTCACAAAAGTTTGTGGTTGATGATGTGCTATAAAATGCTTTCCAACTTAAAGGGGCATTTGGGCTTTAATTAAAAGTAATTTTTAAAAATCCTTCTGAAATGATGTTTTTTTAAATAGGAGAAGATAGTAAAGGGAATGCGAAATATGAACAGAATATATGTGTGATGTCACAATTATACTTACTTATTTTGTACTTAAATTGAAATTTTATAAAGTCCATTTAAGTAGCATGTAAATATATATTAAGCAACAGTTTTCTAAATACAACGGCTCCCTTTTTTTTCCCTGTGTTGTGCTTTGTTTATCTTTCCAATTGTGAACATTTCCCTTTATTGAAGGATGTTTTCCTACTACTAGGTTTACAATTTCCATTTTAAATTCTTTTATTAAAATATTTTCTTTGAAAGCTTTCAACTAGTCTGGGGGGGGGCATCAATCATTATTTAATGTAATGAAATGCCTTAAGTGTTTTGGTTAGAGGAACTGTTTCATTGGAATCTTCCATTTTTCTAAGTTTCCCTGACAATGTTGAGTCAGAAGAAAGGAGGGCAATATATGAATGTAAAAATGATTCATCACAAGAGTCTGCCTTCCAAGAAGATTTGGAGGTCTAAGAATCTTCTAACAACTTGCTCTCAGGAATGAAAATGGTTTATCATGGGCTCTACTGAAGCCATACAGAGGGAGGTAACCACATCACTTCCATGGGTTTTAAACATTATGACTTACTACTTACCTTTTGAACAAACAGGATAGATGTATTGTTATCTCCACCTTTACATTAACTTCATCATATCATGAGGAATGACACATGACAAGGTGGTTGTTTCTTTGTAGTTTCTTCCATTTCAGAAGTTCTACTAAGGAATTTGATAGCCAAGAAAAAAATATGATTGTGATTCTTAACATTGGCAAAACAAAACAAAATAAAGTATGACATAAACCCTGCTTTCATGAAAGTTTAATGCTAGCTTTTCAAAGGAAAAAAAGATAACTGTATCTTACATGGACAGTATTCATTATGACTATAGTGCAATATTATTTTCAATTTGCACAAGTGCAAAACAAAACATAAAAAGGCCATGCACATCATTTGAAAAGTTCTTACTGAATCAAATATGTTGGAAATTAGTTTTGTGTACTGTATATTCAAATGTTGATTTCTATGCCCAGACATCTGCCTGTAGTCCAGATGATGGCCTGGTGAAGTATTTCTGTTCTCAGTGCTATGTAAAAGTTGTTTTCATCATCTCTGATTGGTCAGTAAAGAGATGATTCAGGTTATTTCAGGGCAGGAGAAATAGAAAGGTTATAATCCCTATTTCGGCATGATGTGTCAGGTAGAGGGAAGTAAAAGAAGAATAATGAGGAAGGGATGTTTGGGAACAGTGGAATCACTGACTTGAAGTCAGTGATGGGCCTGTCTACTGCTGGATATAGCTCTCTAGATTAAATAGCACATCTAGATACTTCCATTCTTGCCAAGCAAAGCCTAGCCTTTTACTTACATATCAATTCAATCATTACCCCAGGTTCCCTTTTGATTATTCCATGTTTCAGCATGTTATGATCTTAGTACCTTGATTCTTAGAAGAAAAGACAGCAAGTGCATTTTTTAAACATAGCAAATGAATACAGAGATACAGAGATCTGCCTGCCCATGTAAGCAAGACAGAAAGATAACTGAGTGGGATCTGCCTCTGAGATCACCATTCCCAACATACCTGGACATAAGTTTACTCTGTCCCCGGTTGATCTTGAACTCAATAATCTGCCTACCTTTGTATCTATCTGAAAAACTTGCTTATACCATYTATATTTGATCCTTATATTTTGTGTAGTTGAGACATTATACATTCTTGAACTCATGTTTTCATGAGTTCTTTTCTACATCCTTAGGGGCTGTCCTAAAGCCCTCAGTGTTTAGCATTTTACTAAGTAACAATAAACATACACTTGCCTCCCAGACTTGTGTAGCTTTTAGTTATCATGAGACAGTAAACTTGTCAGGGAGAACATTCCCCCGTAATGTTAGCAGTGAGAGTATTTCCAAAATAAAGAATATAAAGTGAAACATATACATTATTATATAAACAATCCTTACACCAAGCAATGGCCAACACTCATGGAGACTCATGGAAGCCTATGCTCTGCTGGCTTTGCTACAGGGGTGGGATCAATGTGACATTGTCCCTTTTGAGGCATTTCAGGACTTGGGATGAAGGAGAGAGACAATATAGAGTTCATGAGGCATAGGGTCCAGGAGGAGTCATAATGAGAAGGTCACAAAAGGGTTCACAGTGCAGACAAACATGGATCAGAGCAAGCTAGGGAAAGATTCAGATTGAAGGTGGAGGACTAAGTATCTGGTAAGTAGATAGCTTAGAAGGCCAAAATACATGACTATCTGCTCAGTCAGTGCTTAAATCTTGTTAATAAAATTAATAGTACTTCATATCAATTATTTTGTTGGTAGAATGTGAGTACATAAGGATTTCATATTTAAATGATAGATTACATTTGGTGTGTACATGGGCTATAAAATCCAATCTTAGGAAGAACCAGGCTTAGACTCTGAATGTCCTGGGTTAGAGGTACACTAACAAGCAAGCACTCCCTGGGAACAGAGCAGATTCCTAGAAAAGATACAGAGAATTGAAGCTAAATGCATGTCATAGATGAGCCTTACTAGAAAGGCAGTCTCTGAGACAAGCACAGAGTATACTAGAACCCCTGCTATGTACAAAAATTGGTGGAACAGAAGCTGCCAGTCAAAAGAGGAGGGCTTCATCTCCTGTTGCTAAAGTCTAGCAGCAAGGACAGGACATTAAATGGTTTCCTAGGAACTGTATTCAGTCCATAGTAGAGAAAACCGGTGATTGTAGCAGTGCTTTCCCCCCATGTACTGTGCAGTTCTGGAGAAGGATCAGAATGTATGCTAGTCTTGGCACTTGGGCTTTTGTAAGACAAAAGAGACCACCTTCGGTGCAGCAAGGCCTATGGGTGTTTTGCCACAGAGAAGAAAGAATCAAGGTCTCAGGGCATTTTCAGGAGCTGTAGCACAGTGGTTCAATCTGTGGCATACCATGGGGTGGGGGGCAGGGGGGCAGAAGCTGAACATATATTTAGATTCAGCTCCTGGTTAAACTCCACAAAATTGAGGCTTGGGAGATGCCAGTTACAAACAAACAGAAGAGAGAAAAAGCTCCCCTTATAAACAACAACAACAACAACAAAGATAGGGGCAGGGCAAATCACAACATGGAAAGCAAAAGCCAGCCACAGACTAAAGGAAGAAACTAGAGCACTGATCAGGTTAAAAAAGAATTTTGAAATTAAACTTTGATGTTAAACAGAAAAAGAGATCACATATAAAATTCATACACAGGTATAAAGAATGTTAAAGTGATAAAATTAAAAGGAAAAAGAAAATAAGATAAGGAAATCCATAACACATAGCTTTTTGACCCTAAATGATGCCATTTTAAATGACTTAAAGATACAAACAAAAGATGAAGACATAATTGACCTAGTTAAAATGTATGCATTACTAATTATGATTATTATTATGTTAGTACTTCTTATCCTAATAACGATAATGGGCTTTTTTAACTTTTCAAAGATATAGGCTTTAGAGATAGTAGAAAAATTAGAAAATTTATAATTAAAAATGAAGAAAATATTATGATAATAAGGAAAATAGAAAACTTTAAAACATGGAGAAAGGCATTAGCTGAAAAATTAAAAAAATATTAAAAATSAGGAAAATACTAAGAKAGTCAAAATACAAGAAAGAGAAATATGAGAAATGGAGACAATCCTTAAGAGAGAAATTAGAAAAGATTATAAATAAGATGGAAGAAGATACTAAAGAAACAATGGAAATAAGGCCAATGCCTGCCTAGTGATCCACCATGTAATGAAAAATAAAGGAAGTCAGCCAAATGTTCTTAGAAAAGCAACCTTAGCTTATCCAGTTATTATACAACAAGTGTCACAGAAAATAAACACCCTAAAGAGGACTATAGGTGGCCCCATGTAGATGTATAAGGTTTGAGAAAATTTAAAGAAAGTATTACCAATTATGAAATGCATTGACCAATTGTGAARCAGATATTAAATTCTTGAATCATTCAAAATAGACTATTTCCTTAAGACTGGAAAGRTATGACAAAAGCAATATTAGAAGCCATCCTGCAATTACAATGGTGTTCCTTATAGAGAGAAGAGGTTAGGGAGTTAGAACAGAGAAATAGGACCAGAGGTATTGATATTTCCCAAGATGAGCTTGGTAAAGGATTTTGAAGTAAAGATGCAAGTTGTATATGATGAGGCAACCTTGGCATTATGTCACATGGCAGTTTTAAGAGCTTGGAACAAGGTTGAAGAAATATGAAAAATAAACCAGCCAAAGTCATAAAAAGAAGAAATAAAGAAATAAAAAGAAAGAAAGAGAATAAAGAAAACATAAAAAAGAAAGAAAATAGAAAACAAAAAAAATGTACTTACTTTTTATAAAGATTGACTTCAGCTGTTGATAGAAGAATATCATATACACAAATCAGGAGAGCATTGATTAAATCTTTAGYTTTCAAAAATCAATGCTAAGATTGAATGCAAGAAGGTAATCAGGACTTTAAAAGTAAGATCAGCAACCACTGATGAATGGATCAGAAATGCAACTGATGTTGGATCTCCTTTATATGATAAAATCCAAAATGGGTTTTGAGAAAATCCAAAATGCCTAATGTTTTAAGTTTGATGAGCAAGATAATTTTCAAAAGAATTGCAAATGGAGCCAAACTAGGTCTAAAGGAAGGCATTGGCCTTCTGGAATATGTAGAAACTGCAGCAGAGTCTGACATTGGASTAATGAATGTAGGTACATAAGGGACAAAAAGGAAAAACTCTTGTTAGGAAATGGCCCAAGGGGCCTCTTGCAGGTCAAAATATCAAATTCAAATAAGCAATTTCAAGTCTGTAGCAGTGATATTAATCCACAGAACAATTAAACAATATTGCTCTGGATATAAACAATAATAACACAAAWACCAAGGTGGGAGTGACTTCAATATATAAACAGAAAACTCAGAGGAGACCATGAAAGAAGTATTTTGGCAAAATTCTACCAATGATCAGAGGCCCAACCTAAAGGTATTTATAGATAATGTTGAAATAAAAAGTTTAGTAGACACTAGAGAAGATGTTTCAATAATTGCAGAAAATTTGGTCTCTTCAGAACATAAATAAATTTCTAGTATATGAATGTTTATCCTAGACAACACAAAGTGTAAAATGGCTTAAATGTATTGGGACAGAAGGCCAAATTAAAAAAAAATCTTGAGGCCACATGTGGATGATATAGACATGAATTTGTGGAGAGGAGATCTGTTGCAACAATGGGAGGCATGGATTTCTCTTCCTTGAAAATCAGGAACAACCCGTAAAATAAAAGATGTTCCTGATGAAAATATCAGAAAAATCTTATCAAGAACAGCAACAGGCTGTACACATTTTTTTATAAACAGGACATAGCAGAGTCTGACTCTTCAATATCTGGGGGGGGGGGACACTGATAATCTGACCTCATGGCCTTACCACTAAGGTGCTTGACTGATCATCCTGTCTGGATAGAACAATGGTGTATGACCAAAAAAAATTACAAGCCTTACAACAGACAATTCAAGAGCAGYTGGAAGCTCAATATGTGGAAGCAAGCACCAGCCATTAGACTTCTCCTGTATTTGTCATTAAAAAGAAATCTGGCAAATGCAAGATGTTACAGTTTTCAGAAAAATGAATAAAATTATTCAATCAATGGGTTCTTTATAGCCTGGARTTCCATCATCTTCACTGATACCTAAGGCATGGCCTATTTTTGTAATTTACTTAAAAGATTGCTTTTCACAAACACTTTATAGAAACAAGATTTACAAGAATAGAGAACTTACAAGAATTTACAAGAATAGAGTTTGCTTTCACTGTGCCCACATTATCCACTCTGATCCAACCAAGAGGTAACAGTGGATGTACCTTACCACAAGGAATGTTGAATAACCCTTCCATATACCAATATATTGTGTAAAAGCCATTAGAAATAATCCATGAACAAGTTCCTCAATAAATAACACACCACTATATGGATGATATTTTCTAGACTATCCAGATGAGATGCCTTAGAAAAACTGTTTGATGAAGTAAAGAGTATTTGCTTTGGTGGTGATTGATTACAAATTGCTCTTGAAAAAGAAATACAAAGAGAAGGTTTTATTAATTAGCCAGGATATTTGACCATAGAAGGTACAAATCTGGAGAGACCAATTAAGAACTTGTAATGATTTAAAAA
>BDUI01021795.1:0-11578 GCA_002335545.1 Apodemus speciosus
TGTTAATGCTCAAACATTACTCTGACATTAATTTGCTATCTTCATGTCACCATGATGGACTTTCAATTACTTTGTTGACTACATAGGTCCATTGTCATCACACTGCCAGCCACCTCAGTTGCTAATTCTTCTGCTTGGAACACTCTCACCTACATATTACTGACCTTTCAGCTTTTAAGGCCTGAAATTTGACTTTCTTGGGAAGGTCTGCATTTTTTTTCTTAGGACTTTTCGCCTTTCCTTCACAACCCATATGGTAGTTTCATTTATATGCATTCTTGAATTTATATCCTGTTCGTGTCTTCAACAATGTTGTTAGCCTTAGAATGGCAAGAATGAATTACTTGTTTCCCCAACAATGGGTAATTATAGGGCAGAACAAGCTCCATTTTCTTTCCTGAGAAATCAGGCAGATTTCAGATTCCTCTACCTTGTGACACTGGTAAGCCAAGGAAGAAGTTGACTGTCCATCATTTACCAAAAGGAGGCAGAAGGTGCTGTTATTTTCCAACCAGTTACTACCATCAAGGTCTAGTGAATAGTTTAGCTGCCACCCACTCCTGACATCAATGAAAGTGAACAAGATAGTAAAAGGTGGAATTAGTCATCATTCCTCTTTTGCCAATCCCAGCAAGCTTTTAATGTGGCGGCAATAATGAAAAAGTATGAAACAGAGTGAGCTGGCTTTCTACTTACCTCTACCCTTAGAGAATCTAGTAGTTAACTAATACTCAACTCTTACCATGCATTAATGCGGCTGAATTTTGGAATGTTATGCTGAGCTACTTGGCATTCTCCTTTCGCTTCCTCCTCTGCTGGTGTCAGGAGGGCCAAGTAGAGCTAATGTTCTGCCCCTACTGCCTCAACAACAAAGAAGTATGAGTCAGCCTACCGCCCCCAGCACCAGGGGACCAGAGAGGCCCAACAGGGAGATGACCTAATACCCCAACCTGCCAGCAATGAGTGTCCCACTTTCACTACAAAGTATCTGCAGGGCCAAGGTTAGCTGATCTTCCACCCAAGCCATCTGTAGTAAAGAAACATGATTTAATAATGCATGTTTGCTGGGTGGTATTAGTGAACTCAAATGGGAAATTGAACATACACACCCTCTTAACACATTGAAAGGCAACGACCTCCTAAAATCATTAAAATCCAGCATCTTATTGTATAAGAAATGTCTTGCATAAAATAGAAAATCACATATCATGTCAAACTCAAATGAAAGCTTTATGAGATGCCAATATCAAGATAAAACTGATATTAGGAATAAATAAATAGATCTTTCCTCCTGTGACTGTGTAGAGGGGCAAACACGTACACATGGATCACCCAAGTAGAAGATCACTTGGGACACACCCTGCCAGGACTCCACATGCACCCAGGAGCTCTTGGCAGCAGCACAGCCAGCCAGCTGGGCACCTACCCTGCCAGGGGTCATCTACCCTGCAGGGAGGCAATTAGAGGGAGTCCCGTGCTTAGAGGTGAGACACTGCCATCTTTGCTCCTGTGACTGTTAGAGAACAGACAGGTAATCAGGGATCACCAAAGCAGAAGATCTCTTGGGACATGCCCTGCCGGGACTAGCTCATTATGTAATGAATGGCAAAATTTCCTATTGTCCTACAACTACCTTCTAAATTACTGGGATCAGAGCTCAATGTCAACTCATGTGACTTAAAAAGATGACTTCGAAGAAATCATTAAAAAATGATTTAACAATAAATTATAATTTGTCTGAAACCATAAAAAGTCTGCAAAGACATAGAAGGTATAACAAGGAACCAAATGGAAATATAGAAATGATCAATGCAGTAACTTAAACAAAACAAAACAAAAAAGTCACACAGTGAGCTTCAGATTAGACTAAAATAAGAGGCTAGAATCCTTGAACTTAGCATGGAGCAATAACACTTCTCTATTTGGTCAACAGAGGGAACATAGAACAAGAAAAGTGAACACTCTAGAGGCACTGTGGAATGAAATGAAAGAGCCAATGTCTCTATCTTCAGGAATGAAAATGGAAGAGACTGAGACATTTCCAAACAACAGATGGAACTTCAGACATAACTCTCTTGGTACTCTGCTTTCCAGAATCTGTATCATATGACTTATATCAGGCTCTAACTCCAGTTCCAGGGGGTCTGACACCCTCTCCAGGCCTCTGTGGGAACTATACTCACAAACTCACACCCAGATATGTACATAATTAAAACTAAATAGAAAGAAGGGGGAAAATGGGGAATTTTAAAATTAACCATTGGAATATGGCAAAAATGCATGCATGTACAGATTGAAGAAATAAAGTGAATTCTAAATAGGATTAGCACAAAGAAACTGAGTCCAAATATTTAAAATATACTTCTCTATATGAACAAGGGATTTTAAAGGCAGCCTGGAAAAAAAAAAAAAACCTTACCTATTAGGGGGAAACTTAATACAAGTGACTGTAGATTTGTCTTCAGAAATCAAAGATGCTAGAAACTGGTCATACCATACTCTTACATACTGAAAGAAAGAATTTCCAATGAAAATTTAAAATGTAGCTAAAACACCTAGAAACTGGTCAAACCATACTTTTACACACTGAAAGAAAGAATTTCCAATTGGAATTTAAAATGTAGCAAAAACATCTTTTAGATTTACAGGGAAAATTAACTCCAAGACAAAGGAAAACTAAGTGGCCTTGTTATAAGTAAACCTATCTAAGCAACAGAAAACTGTAGTCCCCTTAATAGATTGCAAATGAAAACACAAGCTTCATGGTAATGTTGTCTGACTTAGTCTCTGAGGTAGCATTACCTCCATACTGAAACACATAAAGACATTATAGTTAAAGAAAAATATATAGACCACTATGCCTCATAAATAGATACACAGAAATCACCATCAAAATACTATAAAGTCATATACTGTAATTCTATAAATCAGTTATACAACATGACCAAGGATAATTTATTCCAAGTACAAGATGCTGATTTCTCATTAAATGATGAATTTAATCAATTGTAGAAAACATCTAAGGAAGAAAAAAATCATAAAAACCTATAAATACAAGAAGAAAAATTATTTGATAAAATATAACAGTCATAAGAGAGGAGAGGGGGAAGGAAGAAAGAAATGAAGGAAGAAAAAGATAAGTAAGCTAAGAATACAAGAAGCTCAACTTGATAAAAAAAATCACCTATGATACGGTAACAGCAAATAAATAAATAAAAAACATTAATACTAAAGGCTTTTTTCTAAAGACAGTTAAAGAATAAAACTTTTAAAGAATAGGCTAAAATATTTGTAAACTCTCTCTCTCTCTCTGTGTGTGTGTGTGTGTGTGTGTGTGTGTGTGTGTGTGTCAAAGACCAAGCATATTAAAAGGAGATTAAAAGGGAATGAAAAATAAGCATTAAAAATAATACTAGAAAACAAGTTTAGCAGTCAGTGGGCACATCTGAGGGCTATGCATAAGGACAGGGGTCTTTCCAGTAGACACCAGGAAAGCATGAGTTAGCAGCTGCTTAGCCTGCAATATAGAGAGTAGTTTGGGCTTGGTTTGGTTTCATATTCATATTGTTTTTTAAATTCTACACCAAGGGCTAGAGAAAAACTGAAGTTTTCTTCCTCAGAATTCAAGAAAAGCAGAGAAAAAAATGACTATAAATTTCGATAAGAGTAAAAGTGAGGGGGAAATTCTCATGGGAGGAATTATTATGTGTCACCTGAGTCAGCCAACACAATTAAGTTCAGGTCACATCAGATTTGTTTATGTAATTCAATCCGTGTGCCTTATCTGTCCAGCTGTAGAATGTATATTAAAACCATTAAATTTTCTTATTAATAGACTTTCACTTTTCCTACTCTTGCTTTGCACAAATATATAGGTCCCATCAGTTTTAAAGTTGTTTTTTATAAACTTCATGGAAAAAATAAAAATGTGTAATTTATAAACCATAAATAATAACGAATTACAGCACAATACTTGAGTAAATGATTTAAGTACAAAGAATACTGTATTTAAAGGAAAAGAAAGAACTATAATTTAAAATTGAAAAAGGTTATAAAAGTTATGTCTTTATCCTATCAATGTAAGTCACAGAAAGAATTAGTGTATTTTTTTTTTAAAGATCCAATGACATATTGCTTACTAGAATCTTACTTCACCTCTAAGGACACACAGACTGAAAGTAAGATATTTCACACAAACTAAAGCCAAAACGAAACAGTAACATCTAGGCTATACTAATTTCAGATAATACAAGCTTCCAGTGAACAGTGCTAAAAAGAGAAAAGAGGGGTGATTGTGTAAGAAGTCTTAAATGTGCAAAAAGAAATAATAGTTTATAAATACATGTAAGTCTAACTAAATGTATAAAGCAAGTATCTGTAGATTTAAGAACAAAGAGATCTCCAACATACAATAAAAGCTGGGACTTTTTACCTGAAATGCTTACAGCAGTATGCAGAGTATTCAGATAGAAAACTCACCCAAATTATATTGTCCCCTAGAGTAAATATGCTTTCAGGCATCTATACCCAACAACCTAATCAACAAATATAGGATATACCTTCTTCCTATAAACAAAAGAAACATTCTTCAAGATAGAACAAATGATATTCCTCAAACAATTGCCATTTAACTAAAATTATTTCAATTATATTTTTCAAACACTGTAATAACATAACAATGACCAGCATGGCAAACTATATCCCCAAGGGTGCAATTGTGGCACTTAATAGCTTGGAGGTAACTAACATCTATTTAATTGAAGTTAATTTCTTTAATGAGATGGTGTCTGTTATATATGACCGGAAAGCTACATTCATTAGATCTCAATGATATGGTTGCCTAATCAAGACTAGCACAATAGCAGCACAGGTGGATATGCCACAAATTTGTATGATGAATAATGGCTAACATGGTCAATTTTATAATATGTTCTCTATATTTACCATAGTAAAATGATGCAACATGACTTTCTGAGCCTCTTTTCAGACTAGAATTTGTACCTCTGAGTTCATCATTTAAATCTTTTTAAAAAATCTACTGTTTGTGGTGGGCAGAATCAAGCCAAGAGCCCTGACAAAACTCTGAAAGTACTCTATCACTAAACCACATTTCCAGCCTTATGCATCTTTAAAGTGCTAGTTCATGCATCTCCTCTAGTACTTTTAACTAACAAATCTGTGAGGAAGTGTCACTAAATTTGCACAAGGAAATTGCGAGTTGTAATAGTAACAAATTTTTGTAGAGCAGGCAGAGTTTCCATATGCCAAAGGTCAGCACACACAATGTACACATTTACAATAAATCTTTGTTTAATGCACACCTTAGATCAGAGGTTTTCAACCTGTGGGTCATGACCCATTTGGGGTAAAACAACCCTTCCACAGAGATTGTATATCAGATATGCTGCAAATCAGATAAATATGTACATTAAGATTCAAAAATAGTAGCAAATTTACATTTATGAAATAGCGACAATATTATTTTGAGGTTGGGACTCACCACAACATGAGGATCTTTGTTAAAGGGTGCAGTATTAAGAAGGTTGAGAACAGTAGTTCACTGGCCTGGGTAATTTGTCATCTCAAATACATTTCCCAAACAAACTTATTGCCCTCTTTTCAAGCCTAATCTTATCATGGTCCTTAAATGAACTGTACACTCAAGCCGAAAACCTCACTTGATACTTCTAACATTGACATAGTCACTAAGTTCAGCAATGATTACTAATAAGATGCTGCAAAGGCACCATAATTAGAACAATATATAGAGGAAAGAGTTTATATGGAGTTTGTTCACAGTCTCAGAAGGTGATTCCATGACCATCATGGTGGGGAATGTGGCAGCAGGCATAACCATGATAGAGCAGTACTGAGAGCTTGCATCTTGATCCACAACTATAAGACAGAGAAAAAGCCACTCTTCAGTGTCACAGTTTCTTCAAAGAGACCATACCTCCCAATTCTCCAATAAGTACATACTGCCTAATTCTTCCTGAATAGTTAAACTAACTGGAGATCAAATTCAAATACATGAACCAGTGGGGGCTATGCTCATTCAAACTACTATATTTCACTTCTTTCCCCATCCCCATACACATCCCCAACCCCATCCCATTGTGTTCATATAATAATGGAAAATGCATTTAGTCCAATTTTAAAGGTCCCCACAGTCTTTCATGGTCTCAACACAGTTTATAAGTCCAAAGTCCAAAATCTCTTATGCAACTCAAGATTGTCACTTAATAGTAAAACACTGTAAAACCAAAAAGCAAATTACATACTTTCAACAGACAATGGCACAGAATATACATTCATTCCAAAAGGGAGGAATGAGGGGCACAGTAAGGAAATACTGGACCAAAGCAAGACTGAAATCCAACAGGGCAAATTCTAAATCCTGTACCTCCATGTCTGATGTCAAAGGGCTTAGATGACTCTGCCCTTCCAGCTTTGATGACAGCAAAATATTTCATGGGTTGGTTCCACTCCCTGTACACACCTCTTCCTGGAAGGCATCCAGGGCTTTGGAACCTCCAACATCCTGAGGTCTCCAACACAATTAGGCTTCATTTTCATAGCTTTAAACAATGGCTTGTCAAAGCCTCAGTATGGGAAGTCCCCTGCTACACATATGGGCTCAGAAGCACTCTTTAACCATAGAGGAATATTCCACAACCYCTTTACTCTTATATCCTTCACAAATCTAAAGCCCAAACTACCTGGCTGATGTTACCAAATTTGTCTGCATATTTTGGATGGAGCCTGGCTCCCTCCTTGAGTTACATTTGCATATACTTTGGTTGTTACTTTTTAGGAACAGAAAATCTGTTAATCCCTTTCCTTTCACAAGTTTCAGGATTAGCTGGTCAGGCTCTTGCTCAGAAAACATATCTTCCTATATTCCATTTCAATTTAGGCCTCTCTTTGACACAAATGTTGGACACAACATTAAATTTCCTGGGACATCTTTTTCTTCTCAAACTGTACATTTTTTAATTCATTCTGTCACTTGCTATTTTTTGTTCTAGACCTGCATAAGAGTGATTACTAATAAAGCCCACTCCACCCCACCCCATCCTGTGATTTACCTCTTCTAATAAGAATACACCTCCTAATTCTTCCTAAACAGTTCCACCAAACAGGATCCAGGTGTTCAAATGTACTATTAACCCACTGAGTTCATTCTCATTCAAATCACCAAAAGAAGTACATTCTATTTGCCTCCAAACCATTCACTTCTTGCATTCACAGTTTATTCATTTCTAAAACTGAAATAACACCCACAAATGAACTAGAAGATCCCATTCCCTTAATATCTAGGAAAACATCTAAAATTTATAAGAAAATAGAAAAGAAACTGAATCATAAATACTTTTTGTGAAAAAGGAACATAAAGAAAATCAGGAACTCTTACAAGACTACATAATATACTGCAAAGCTGTAGTAATCAATAGTATTGGCATAAGTATACACATATTGATCAGTAGGACAAAATAAAGAACCTAGAAATAAGCCTATGAACCCACAGCCAATTGGTTTTTAACAAAGTCACTAAGCATACACATTAGAAAAATTGTCAAACTTTTCAATAGATCAAAGAAGGAAAATTTGATAACACATAGACATGAATGAACTTAGACTCCTATCTTTAATCTGATGACTAGTGCTATGTCAAATTGACAGCTAGAATCATCTGAGAAAAAGGGAACCTCAACTGAGAAAGTACCTCCATAAGATTGGGTTACAGGCAAGCCTGTACAAAATTTTTGTAATCAATCATGGATGGTACAGGGCTCAACTCACTGCAGGTGGAGCCAGTTCTGGGCTAGTAGTCCTGAGTTTTATAAGAAAACAAGCTGAGCACATGATGAGGAGCAAGCCAGTTAGCAGTACCCCTTCATAGCCTCTGCATTAGCTCCTGCCTCCAGCTTCCAGCCTTGTTTGAGTTCTTCTCCTGGCTTCCTTCAATGATGGACTACAGTGTGGAAGCATAAGCCAAATAAGCCTTTTTCTCCCCATGTTTCTTTGTTTACGGTGTTTCTTCAGAGTAATAGGAACACTAAGACATTATTCCTCACCAGTTATAATAATAAACTCAAAATGGATTTAGAACTAGAAGCTACTAGAAGAAAATATAGGGAAATACTTTGGGACACTGAAATAGGCAAATGTGGAGCAGAAAACAAAATCAAGTATAGTGTCAATGTTGAACAAAACAAATCCTTCTGCAAAGAAAAAGAATCAACTAAGAAAAGATAAGGTAAACTGTAACATGGGAAATATGGTCACAAACTATGCATTCAATAACAGACTGAAATTCAGATGTTTAAGGAATTCTAAAACTTCATAGATAATAGTAACAATTATGAGCTGGTTAAACCTAGCAATAGACTTTAAACAAAATAGAAATTGTGCATGAGAAGACTTACAATTCAGTTGGTTTTCATGTCAGCTTATCACAAATTAGAATGAAGAACTGTACTGATTACTTTGACTGATGTGAGAATGACCACCCTGATTGTGGACATCACCTTTAGGTAGCTGCCCAGATCCAAAACAATATTTGAGAAGGAAGATTATCTCAGCACTTACTTGCGTGGCCTTTCCTCTTGCCACCAAGTTGATTTGATTCATTGTTGCTACAGCTGCTGATTGCTTCCCTGGTAGTAAAATTAGCATTTTTTCTAAACTTTCCTTCCTGGAGTATGGACAAGCAGGAGCCCTCCAACTGTTGAGGCAATCAGCCTCAGGGACCAAGTAACTTTGTGTCCTTAGTATATCCAGTGTGGTTTGTCTGTCATTGGTATTTTAAAGCTCACTTAGTAAGTTCTGAAAATGAATACACACACACACACACACACACACACACACACACACACATGCAATATCCCCTCAGGTCTGTTCCTCTAGAGAAGCCAATATAAAGCATATATTAATCACCAATAGATATACAAATACATTGCTCAAAACTTATCATCAAATAAATGAAAATAAAACACAAGATACCATTTGACTTCAATAATAAAGACTTATCAGTCCTTTCTCTAACCCCTCCATAGGGGACCCTGTGTTCAGTCCAATGGTTGGCTGCAAGCATCTGCCTCTAGGAGCTGAAAGAGTTTGCAGCCCCATAGAAAGAACAACAATATGAACCAACCAGTACCCCCAGAGCTCCCAGGGACTAAACCACCAGCCAAAGAGCACACATGGAGGCTCCAACCACATATGTAGCAGAGGATGGCCTTGTTGGACATCAAAGGGTGGAGAGACCCTTGTTCCTGTGAAGACTCGATGCCCCAGTGTAGGGGAATGCCAGAGCAGAGAGGCAGGAGTGGGTGGGTGGGTAGGGGAGAAACTTCATAGAAGCAGGGGGAAGGGAGAGGTGATAAGGGGTTTCTGGAGGGGAAACCAGGAAAGGAGATAACATTTGAAATGTAAATAAATAAAATATCCAATAAAAGAAAAATGATGACTTATCAGAAAGACAAAACACATAAGGACCTGGGGGTGGGGAGACCTCTTGAACAACAGGAGTACAAACTCACAGAGACATTATAGAAACAGTTCAGAGGTTCATCTAAAAATTAAAACTAGTATAGACAGTAACCCTTCTACTGGTTTGAACACCAAAAGAAATTAAATCAAGATATTGTACAGATACTCCTATCCCCATGTATGCTGCATTACTGTTCAAAATGGCCAAGAAATAAAAAATAGTTTGAATGTCCATGTACAGATAAATAGATTCAAATATGGTATAACATGGCTGAATATTACACATCCATAAAAATGTGACAACATACATGAAGCTAGAGGTCTTTGTGTTAAAATAGATACGCTGCACACAGAAAGACAAGTATCAGATGATTTCATCGGGAGCACCTGAAAATGTTACTCTTACAGAAACTGAGAGTTAAATAGTTGGCTATAAGAGTGTGGGAAGGTAAAGAGTGGGAGACAAGGAAAAGTTGACTTATGAGCACTAAGGTACAATTAGATAGGAGAACGATGTTCTGATGTGCTGTTGCATATTAGAGGAAAGATGGACAACAATAATATAACTATGCATTTCAAAAAGCTAAAAGAAAATACTGGATATTTTTACAACATAGAAATGATAAGCCAGGTGTGGAGACACATATCTATAATCCCAGCACTAGAAAGTCCCATGCCAGAAGACTGAAAGCACAGGACCAGCCTGAGCGACATGGGGTGACCACATCTCTAGAAAGCAGCAGTTGAGTGTGTAGCATGATATTATATTGATAACCTAGAAGTTGTATGAACCTTACTTATATCTCAAGTAGTACAGTCATAAAGTGAGAGGGAGAACATGACATATATGTTTATCTATACATAAACACTCTACATTATAGGATCTACAGTGTGTATATTTATCAAAATATCATATTATCCCATTGTCCTTATTGGCTTTACCTGTCAACTTTACATAGCCTAGAGTCACCTGATAGGAAAGCTTGGGTTGATGAATTGTCTAAATCATATTACCTTGTGAGCATGTCTTTGGGGGATTGTCTTGATTATCAAATGTTGCAGTAGGGCTCAGCCTACTGTGGGCAGCACCATGCTGTACTTGTATACAGGGCTGCACAAGAAAGTGAGATAAACATGAAGCTTCTAACAAGTAGCAACTTCCATGGTTCCTGCCTGATGTGCTTCCTTGGTTCTGAGTAAATTCCTTGGCCAGAGGTAATACTGCAGTGCAAAGCAAGCAGGATGGACCATGATCTGGAAGAATAGGATAAAATACTTTACTTCTCACATTGCTTTTGGTCAATATTTTATTATAAGATATCAAACTCAAATGCAGAGTAATATGAATATTTTGTCTCATGAGTCAATTAGAAATAAATTTGATTAATAAAATTTAATTACACAGTTCTCAAATCTATAGTCAAGCTATCTAATAAAAGTTAATCTTTTGAAGATAGCTTTTCCTATAAAATGTATCTGTCTATTGTTGACACATAGGGTTACATTTAGTGGTTATAACTCCTGCAACAGAAAGTGCCAGACTATAAGCAAGTGTGTTTTCTGTTTGAATAGAAAGGAATCTTGAAAAATCTCAACATTAGCTCTGTTCACCCTCATATTCTGCTTTTAAAAGTGTCCACTCAGAAATCCAGGATCCATAAGTACCCTTAAGATCTTTAGCCCTACACAGAAAAGACTCTGGGACACCTTTTAGGGTCATATTTTTATCTGTTTCCAAAATCAAGAAGCTTGTAGACATACCTCCTAAATATTTTTATTTATGGACATCCACTTGGCTCTTAGTAAGATGCATCATGCTTCCAAATCTATGGTCCAAGAGGTTTATCTCTAGATCATTCAACTTCCGACCTCCATGGGCAGTATCCAACAATCTAAACTGTTTTTGATATCAGACTCGAGGCCCTTACTTGCCCAGATTCTCACCCAGACCCTTTGTAAGGAGAGAAAAAAAACAAACTTCTACTTCAGTATTAACTGTTACCAGAGGAGAGTGTGGAGAGGGTGGATGAATACTTGTGATACTTTGTGAAGCTAGAAATAAACTCAGGGCTTTGTACATGCT
>BDUI01021796.1:7623-27962 GCA_002335545.1 Apodemus speciosus
CAACTTCCTACTTCCTGTGTCCTGCTTTCTGACCTGCCCTAATGTGAGCAAGAAGCTTTATGATTCTGTGCCCATAACGTCATTCCTAATTTCCCCTCCTGTGTTGCACCATACCTTCAAACTATGAGACTAAATAAATTATTTTGAGTTGCTTCTTGTCAGATATTTGGCTATAGCAACAAGAAAAGGATTAAGGTAGGATAACGTAGTCAAGGAGATGATAAACACTTTTGAAGAGGAAGTGAAGACCAAAAGAGCTGAAATACAGTAACTCCAGCAGATATTTTTAGTGGCAGTTTTTACAATAGCCAAAATGTGGAAGGAATCCAGCTGTCTATCAATAGATGAATAGGCAAGCAAACTGTGATACATACATACAGTGGGACTTTAATCAACCTTAAAAAGGAAATTCTGACCTTACACTACAGTGTTTGAGCTTTGTTGAGACTGGGATAATTCAAATAAGCCAGACACAAAGGAGCAAATGTTACATAATTTATGTGATAACTAAAGCTGTCAAATGCAGGAGCACAGAGAGCAGGATTTTAGTTCTCAGAGGCTGAAGTAAAGGGTAATGGGGAGGGGGGTATTATAAACTAGGTAGAGAGCTTAAGTTTTTGAAGATAAAAGTGTTCTGGATGTTGGTAGTGGTGAGGTATACTGCCTCAGTCAATCTTCTATTGCTGTGAAGAGACTCCATGAGCATGGCAACTCTTATAATGGAAAGCATTTAATGGGGGCTGGTCTCAGAGGTTTAGACCATTGTCTTCATGGAGGGGAGCATGGTGGCAYGCAGGGAGACATGGTGCTGGAAAAGTAGCACCAGAGTTTTATGTCTAGATCCGAAGGTAGCAGGAAGAGAAAGACACTAGGCCTGGCTTGAGCTTTTGAAATCCTAARACCTACCCTCAGTGACACACCTTCCTCCAATAAAACCACACCTTTTCCAACAAGGCCACACCTTTTCCAACAAGGCCACACCTTTCCCAACAAGGCCACACCTTTTCCAACAAGGTCACACCTTTTCCAACAAGGCCACACCTTTTCCAGCAAGGCCACACCTTTTCCAACAAGGCCACACCTTTTCCAACAAGGCCACACCTTTTCCAACAAGGCCACACCTTTTCCAACAAGGCCACACTCAATCCAACAAGGCCACATCCAATCCAACAAGACCACACCCAATCCAACAAGGCCACACTTCCTAATCCCTCTCAAAATTTGCCACTCCCTAATGACCATGCATTTAAACATATGAGCTTATGGGGACCATTCTTACCCAAACCCCTACATGTCCTTATTAATCCTGACACACACATTTAAAAGTGGCTGAAACAGTAAGCTCAACTTTACGTGTGTTTTGTAGTAATAAAGGAAAAAAAATGACAACAAAGAGAATGGCCAAACATGGATGTATGCTTAAGGGCACAAATTGTATTCTTGAGCTTGCTCATTACATGTACATAATTGTATGCCCATCAATGCTGTCTGGGTGAAAAGGAAAAGAATCAAATGTAAAGAACTGAGCCAAGTCATGTTCAGCAATGACACTTACATAGTTACTCCAAGAAGTTGGCCCCAAATGGGGACAGATCTGTCTGTGACAAGAGAGGAGGGTCAGGATCAAGGCATAGAACTGTGTATGTGGATATGAAAGAAACCAGCTGTCAGAAAGGAAGATGGACCCTCCTCTAGGAAGGCCTATAATGATATAACTTACTGAGAACTCCCACAATGGGCAAAATACCTATTTTGCCAATACACAAAAAGCCTATTTGTCTTTGTTTGCTTGTTTGTTTGGTTGTTTTTTCTTTTATTTTTAAACCAAAGATCTATGCAAGTCTCAATCTTTTGTGGTTATGTGCCACATATATATTCATCTTATTTTTATGTGTTTTCCCTGAATGTACATCTGTGCATCACCTACAGACTTGGTGTCCATGGAGGTCAGAAGGTATTAAATCCCTCGGAACTGAAGTTAGAAATGATTGTAGATGCTTGAAATAGAACCCACATCCTCTGTAAGAGTAACAATTGCTCTTAACCATTAAGCCATCTCTCCAGCCCCCAGAGTATTTTATCCTAATGTATTGTTTTTTGTAGTATCCATTTATCCCTTTCCAAAACCCTGTTATAGTGCCCAAGAATACAGTAATTGTGGTAGATGCCCACTGGGCCTGGATATCAGAATCAGACATCTAACCAGACACTTTCCAGAAAGGCCCAAAGAGCACAGCAGAGAGTTGATAGAGGGTATCATCATTATTGTTGATTATTAGAGTTGACAAAATTAAACCAGACAGGACAGAGATTTGAGGCTTTCACAGATTTAAGTTGGTATATGGAAGAGCCTGATTTGTTCTTGTATCAGGTCATGAGTGCCTTCACATGTACACTGAGTCAAAGTGGTCAATCTCATGAAGTTGCACAGAGCTCATCTGTCTTAGAACAGTGTTCTATTACTATGACACAACAATTAAGAAAAGCTTATAAAAGAAAGCATTTAATTGGGGGCTTGCTTACAGTTTCAGAGGTTTAGTCTTTTTTTCATCATGGAAGCAAGCATGGTGAGATGAAGGCATGCACTGGATGTGTAGCTGAAAGCTACATCCTGATCTACAGGCCAAGAGAGAGATACTCTGGGCTTGGCATGGATGTTTGAAACCTCAAAGTCCCACTACTAGTGACACACTTCCTCCATTAAGGCTACATCTCCTAATCCTTCTAATCCTTTCAAATAATTCTGCTCCCTGGTGACTAAGTATTCAAATATATGAGCATATGGGGGCCATTCTTATTCAAACCACCACATTACTAGAAGCCAAATTTCTAGATTCCCATTGAGTCTGGCAGGCTCTCTACTATTGGCAAATCAAAGCTCAATAGGACACTAGTTTCCCTACAATTAAACAGATAATTAAGAAATAAGAACATATTTTTCCAATATAAATTGATAACTACTGGTTGGTAATGGTAACATCAGGAATAAATTGAGCAGTAATGTGCAAAGGAGGTTATTGCTATTATAAAAATAAGGATCTGTCTCTGCAACCAATCAATTCAGCAGATATATACCAACAATAAAATTGTTAAAAATGACTCCTATAAATTACCCAGTGCTCTGTCTAATGGTGCCAGAAGCAGCTGTGATACAATTTAGGGCTGATGTAACCATACATTGAGAGCACTTTTTTCATCCTGATGTTTTCCATTCCCTTCAAAGCAGTTGTAGAAACGCCTTCAGCATTGTTTAGTGTACCCATGTGAAAATTGAGTGTATTTCACTCCATGGATTCACCAAGTCATTTTGGCAAACAATACTCAGGAATATATACGTTTAATATAGGAAGACGCATCCCCTTTTATTCTATTACTTCAGCTACAAAGCAGAGATAGCCTTAATTCTTTGTTAAGCCCTTTGGCACATAGGGAAGTCATTCTTCTTTATGAGTTGTTGTACTTCTTCCCAACGATGTGGAAAAGATTCACCAAGGGCTASTTATAATCATATATTTTTCAGTCTTGTCTCACTGCCATGCCAATGAAATCAGGAGGATTTGGGAGGATTTCAGTCTGTCCACACTGTCTGCTTATACCTAATCACAAGGCTCGGATCTGTCGGTGGCCTTTTTGTCCTTTGGATATTCATGTCAGATGGAGGGAAAAAGTAGTTAAATGCTGGTCGAACTAAAGGCAATTTTCCCAGCTGGGAGTCTTGACACAATAGGAATCCATCCTTAACAGACCAATCCAAATTCCATCCTACAGTATAGTTTTTTATGGTAAGACCAGAAGGTACCCAAGCCAAGAGATGTTTTGTTCTAGACACAATCGGCACACAGCAGAAACATCAGCAATAGCCACTGGATTCTTACTTGTTAAGTTCTTTCCATAGCATACAGAAGGCCACAGAGTGCACTAATACAAATAGACACAGTCCCCATCTTCAAATAACTTATAGCAAGCTTTGACAATTTCACATTCTTGACAGGGTACACAAATGCTTCATAAACAGCTGATAAATCAAATCTAACCAATAGCTAGTGTCATGGTCCAGGATTAGCTACTAACTATATATTACTAATTGAATGTCTGCCAGATTGATCTATTTAATTATAAAATAGAGAACTAACAGATTTGGAATAATTTACCTGAAAACTTCAGGCAGTTTAAGTCTAAAAAAAAAAATAGAGAAGAGTCCAAGGTCCAAAGAGGATAAACATTTTAATTCATTGGAGATCAAATGCAAAGATTCAGCCTGGCCCATATGGAAAGAGACTGACAAAGAGATATTGGTACATCCTTGAGTGGCCACTTCTTTCATCTCCAGAGAAACAAGCACATTCCTGTCTACTTTGCCAGCAACTGTACCCTGTGAATTTYCCAATAAATCTGAAGTTGCCTCCACCCAGACCTATAACTTAGAGCATGTAAATGAATTCTCAAATTTAATTTATTAAAAACTCACTTCTTTTTTCCCTTTTACCAAAAATAGATTCTTCTTACTTAATAGGTCTGGATTACCATTTTCCTGTAGAATTAGATTTTTCAAAACCTACTTTAATAAGGGTTCTTAAATGCTTAAACCTTCCTTCTAGTCCACTGACCAAAGATAGGAGAGAAAGATGGTTAATAGTACAAGGGTGATGGGGACCTGTTTAGAAGTAGTTCTTTGGGGAGATTCCAATCTTCATTTTCAGGATACCAAAAGTCCAGTCCAAAACACCAAACACAAATCAGTAGCAGTGGCTAGATCTAGAAGGAACTGTGTGGCTCACAGAATTGGCACAAGTCCAAGGAAACAGCAAGAAGCAGCCACAATACCAAGAGAAGTTCTTTGATCTATTTCTATAAAGTCACAACGAGTGAAGGTAAATAAAGACCAGCGAAACATTGCAAGGTGAACAAATGCAAGAGTGTCATCCATGGTCAGTTGGGTTCTACTCTTCCCAAAAATCAATGCTCTCTTAAGTGTCTGCCTCAACAAAACATTCTTTCATAAAGACAGCTTCCAGAAATACATCACATGACACAACTGTGTCTCCAAAGAAACCAGAAATTTCTACTTCATTTCCCACTCCCCTACTCTCACCAGTTACCTCATGCCTCGTCTCTCATCCATATCCCCCCCTTTCTGTCTCTCTTCAGAAAAAAAACAGGTTTCTAAGGAATATTAATAAAATAAGATAAAACAAAATCTAATACATCAGAATAGCACAAGACAAACAAAAGGAAAAGAGCCCAAGAAAGGGCACAAGAAAGAGATCTACACATAGAGACCCACTTGTTTGCACACTTTGAAATCCCATAAAAACACGAAGCTGGAAGCCATAATACATAATTGAAATCTATAGGGTAAGAAGAGAGGAAAAATATATAGATTAAATTAAATTTAAAAAATGATTTAAAAAATCCTGACACAACATTATGAGTCAAGGAACCTCCAAAGATGTCCTTGAGTTTGTTTTCTGTTGTCCATTTACTGCTGAACATGCAGTCTACCCTTCAGAGTAGTTAATTTCCCCAGTGAGTCTCCCTTAGAGAAAGTTATTTTCATTTGCAAATGGTTATCAATCGGAGACAGCTCTTGGTTAGGGATGGAAATATGTGTCCACTTTTCCTATTTGCTCTAGAACCCTATCTGATATAGACCCAAGCAGGCCCTGTGCAGTCTCTGTGAGTTCCTATGTGCATTGATCATGTTGATTTAGATAGAGGGCTTCCTTCACCTCTGACTCTTAGATTCTGTCTGCCTCCCGAGCTGCGACAGGAGGGATTTGATGGAGACATCCCATTTAGGGCTGAGTGTTCCAAGGTCTCTCATTCTCTATATATTGTCTGGCTGTGGATCTCTCAGTATTTGCTCCTATCTGCTGTAGGAAGAAGCTTCTCTTATGGTGGCTGAGCACAGCTCTGATCTGAGTATACAAAAAATGTCATTAGTCATTTTATTGCTACGTTCTTCGGGCAGAACATTAGTATTTGGTTTAACCTTAGGTCCCTGGGATATCTAGTCTCYAAATCTTGGTTACCCAAGCAGTGTTGGATCCAGGTTCAATCTCAATGGAGGGGGTCTTAAGTCAGATATTGCTTGGTTACTCCCAAGGTTTGTGCCACCATTCCAGTAGCATATCTTGCAGACAGGACACCATTGTTGATCAAAGGCTTTGTAGCTGGGTTGGTGTTTATGTTTTCCCTTTGGTAGCATACAGAGTACTTTTTTGCACTAAATATGCTAGCAGCACTTAGTGGTGAAGGCTCTATGTAGGCACTGGCTTGACTTCTCCGTGTTCAATGAGTAAAAACTCACTGATTTTATACAACGCCAGATTTTTAATAATTACTAACACCATGAGTTATTTAATGCAGAGGGTTTTATTGTAATTTCTGGTTTCCCAAGGTTCTTGATTGATAGGAGCTATTGTAGGTTTAGTCTGTCAGCATGTTGTTTCCTTGTCAAGTGACAAGAACAGAAGAAATCCTTATTGATGAAATTACTGGATGCCATTTAAGTAGGTAGAAATACATTAGGGTGTTGAAAACCAAAGGTGTTGGGCATTCATTATTGTATCTAAAATTTATGTTTAGAAATGGAAACTGTGTGTGGGTAAACCTCTCAGTCGTACATCTAGGAAGTCTGGCAGAAGGTAGTTCTATCTTCTTATCTCATATCAAGGAGAAAAGAGGTAGACTCAGGACTATAAGTTCAACTTTGAAGGAAGCCACTCTCAATGTTTGCTTTCTAAACATTTTAGAACATTAATAGCCTATTTACAGCTTTGGGGTGAATAGCCTTTAGAAGACCAGCATAATTATTAGGACTTAAAAAAAGAAAAAAAAGAAGATTCTTCTTCAGTAGCTTGAGAGATGGCTCAGAGGTTAAGAGCACTGGCCGCTCTTCTAGAGGGCTGGGGTTCTGTTCCCAGAAACCACATCGTAGCTCACAATTTCTTGCTTCAGGGGTTCTATCACCCTCACACATATATACGTGGAGGCAAAATGCCAAYGCACATAAAATAAAATAAATAAATTTTAAAAATATTCTTCTTTATTTATTCAATTCATTTTTAAATTGAGATTACAACTCAGTCTAGCCACGAATACAAGCAAGTAATGAACTAGTTAGAAAAGCTACCACATAAGCTTAATACCTGGGAAAGAGGCAGGATGCTTACACACTTGAGTAAAGCATTTCCATCACTCAGGATATACAGTTTGCTGAAATGTGGCAAGTTCCTTGCATTAATGTTCTTGGCACTTTATCTCTGTGCTTCTAGACAGACAAGAATCCTCAATGGAAGAGAATTGATCATTTAGCCATAAGTCCAATCCCTTCCCACTTCTTAAAATAAGGACAGATAACTTTTTAATCAGAACTTTCTCTTTCAAGCATCTCCTTCCACAGCCTTCAGTGACTACTGCCCAGAGATTTGGATTAACTCCTGGGTCGCGGGTTTTTTCTTTTAGCGAGGCGTCTGACAGCTGGGATGTTATGATGTTTATGAGATCTTCTCTGTCAAAGAGATTATATAGCACCTTGAATGGCTTAGAGGACACATGCTGTGTAAATGTGAGAGCTGAGAAGTCAGGGACCTGAGGAGAAAGCATAAAATCAGGATGAGTCTCCTACCCTCTTCCTGTCACCTCTGCTGGTTTTCTGAAAGGAAATTCTTTAAAAATAAACTGGGAAGAATGGTACAGGGTTCAGAGCCCTTCTACTTCCCTGGGCCTTTTATTTGCATGAACAAGCCTACCTATGTGCAATCTCTCACTATAAATACAGTACTACTGATGGGGTCAGAAAGGTGAGCCCTTCAAGGCAATTTCCAAAATGGGAGTTATAATCACTTGTCTGTAGATGGTTATATACAAGGATGTCCATTACATAAGTGACTAAATTTATAGTCAATAAGATCTCAGTGCCATTGGCAAAAGATGTAGTTAAAATTGTGCCATCTCCATGTTCATTAAAATTTAAAAACCAGTATGTTATCTCTAAGTTATATATGTTACATATATTTACATATATGCATGTAACAACAGTTAATGAAAAAAGAGGCCCTGAGTATGAAGGAGAGTACACGGAGGTAGGAAATGGAAGAGGGAAATAGGGTAATTGTATTATAATCTCAAAAGTGAAAGACAAACTATAAATAGTATTCAATGACAAAAACAAAACTAATATAGCAACAATATAAGGAATACTTGTAAAAATGTTACTCATTAAGTGGTATTAAAGTTCATGGAAGATAATTTTAGAATGTTCAAGTTCAAATGTACTACTAGAGATTTCCAACTTCAAGATAGCAGAGAGGAGGATTTTTTTCTACCTTTTTTGTATTCATAGAGATCACCCCAAGCCAAGAACACTAATGAGCAACTGAATACAAATTTCACCACTGACAAATTAGGAAATTCATACACACACACACACACACACACACACACACACACACACACAATGAATGAAGGAGTTGAAATCATGTAGCAGAATGGAGGAAGTCTGTATTATTGGTCAAGCAGAATTTGTAAGACAGGAAATGACAAAAAATAGGATTAAGGAATGGGACAAAAGGAGGAATAATTGCAAGTCTACATTCCTAAGGAAAGAGAGCTATTGCCAGAGTTCCACACCATCCAGAGCAGCAGGTTGACCATCCCTTCTCTAWCCTGTACCAAGAAGAGATTAAACCACACTCTCAGAGTCAGGAACACCAACCCAGAGGAAGGCAGGCAACAGGGATCAAGCTAAAAACAAATACAGTGTGAAGTGAACAGGGAGACCCATCCCTGCTTTCTGGTTGTGCAGACAATTAGAACTAACCACCACACCATACTTTGAAAGTTCAATTTTACTTAGAAGAATTTATCCCATAAATTCACAATACTGTTGTGTGTTAGTCTCATTAGCTATGTGATTCCTCATCAGTCCAAGTAGTTGTGTTGGTACCCAGCCTCAGCCACTCATTCTCAGATGCTCTACAGCTGCTTTGACACTGCTCCAAGGGAGCTGGCAAACTTTACTGGAGCTTGTCTGCCCCTCTAAGCCTAGTTTTACTACCTGATGATCCTTCCCAGGAAAAGTTTGCTGTTTCTCTGTTCTGCACCAGGGGATCTTGAAATTCAATATTCATCACACTGAAGGACTTGAAAAGCTATGTCTATTGTCAGGATTTCTGATTCAGTGTCCTAAGAAGGGTTCAAGAATTTGCATTTTGGGATGCTTACTAATTAACACTCCTTAAACTATCTTATGCAAGCACTTACCTGTTCAAAATCTTCTGAGCTGTCAAACATCCTCAATGTAGACTCAGATGTAACCTGACTCATACATTCTTTTTTGGTTGTTTGTTTTTGAGACAGTCTTAAGCAGCTCAGGGTGGCCTTGAACTCTACAAAATCAACCATGACACTGAATTTCCGATCTTCCTGTATGTAACTATGCTGTGTTTACTCAGTGCTAAGGATCCAACCCAGATTTTCATGTATACTAGGCAAGCATTCTATCAACTGAACTGTCTCCCTAGCACTGGACCATACGTGCACTGGGACATTGCTGTGCCCTCCAAGCATTTTGCTGATCTCCAAGGCTGAGTGTAACTTTCCCTTTATCTTGTCAATTCTTTTTCTTATCATAAGCTATCTGATCTTTCTTCCCAGAATTTTGGAGAGAGGGCCACACAACTTGGAAAAGAATGATAAGAATGGGGCCTTTGAGTTTCAGTTACCCCATGTGGGGGTAAGTCAGTTCATGTCTCTGAGCTCTGGAAACAACAGATAACCATGTTATCATGTCATAGAGTTGTATTCTGAAGTGTGACTATTGGTAACCAGCCAACTGAATTGTTGTATTAATGTAATTAAGTATTGATAACCCCTGCAGTATGGACTAGAAGTTGCTATCAACAGAGAAAGAGGCTTTGCTCCCAAATAATTAACAAGCATTAATAAAACTCAGTCTCAGATTAAGAAATGACATCTTTTCTCCATTAAGTAGCTACATTCAAACATAAATAATTGCCTTGATTTTGATAGAAACAAGAATATGCAGGGAAGGCGAGTGGGTGAATAGATCCAGACACCTGCAGCAATGCCTTCCTAGAATGTCTTCCTAGAGCTGTTTCCCAATTTTTGAGTTATGGTCTCAGCTTCCAATGCCTTGCTAGCTTCTTCATTCCTTTGTTATTCTAACACCTTTATTACATTGCTGCAGGATGGTACAGAAAACTGGGAATACTTGCCCACACAAGAAACCTCAAGGAACTATTAGCCAGCTCCATGCTACAAAAAGCCATTATCTGCCAATGACCCTTGGCTCATCCAAGTCTGGTCTAGAAGTTGATACAGAGTATAGCAGCTGAGTATAATTTCCCCTGGAGTCTCCCAGTTCCTCACCAGTCCCAGAACTGGTGATTACTGGCTTGCTGATCTTGCATCTGACATCCTTCCATCTTCGCTACCACACTGCTCAGGGCATTGAGCTTTCTCTCCACTTTTGCTTTTTTAGCTGTTACTTCAAGGTCAATGAAACTCTCCCAGGCTACTCAATGGTTTGCCATGTTGCTGGTATACCTGACTCAAAGCATTGTTCCTATATGTGCCCCCTACCCTATTCCTCAAGGCACAGACTTGCCAATCCCAGTGTTTATGGGCTCCCAGAAATTCCTTGGGCTCCAAGCACAGAACTCAGGTGGACATCTTTGAGAGGTCTTAGAGGTGGCAAGCAATTCAAACTCAATAGCAGGACCATTTTGGAGAAATGGGCATATCAGTCCATGAGGATATGGAATCTGCAGAAGCAGCCTGATTAGGAAGCTCTGTGCCTTCCAAAGTTGCAGTGGCTTCACTCTGTGGAGGACATAGCAAGACCGTCCTGACAAGGCCAACATGCCCAGTTGGCCATCTAATTAGCACTGTTTTTATGTCTTTGGAAAAAGGAGATCTGAGACTGGATCTGATCTTACCCATCTCGTGTTTACTCTGGATCTCCTAGAGGTTACACAACCTCTCCTCCATACCTTGGTTACCCCATCTGAGAAAATGAAGGAGGAATTTGCATGGTGATCCCCCAAGGCTCCTTTGAATGCTAAATTACTCTGATTCTCTTGAACTCAAGGGACGCCATTCTTTGTCCCTCTCTCCCTGCAGACACATATACTATCATGGAGAATGCAAACAATTTTTTAATATGAACCCAAGCAAAATGTAATAAAGTAGGTAAATTTGCTCCCCCACATTTACATAATGTATTCTCAAGCCAAGCAGAAATGGCATTTGTATTATTTGCAGTTTTGAATTAACTGCACTGCCGCACCCCTGCATGTGTGCAGATAATTGGGAGCTGACTCTATAGGAAGAAGATACTCAATTGTCACGTGTGTGGATCACATCACAATAGCATCAGAGTTTGGGCTAATATGATTATCTCAGTTAGCAGAACCTGAGGAAAAGCCTAAATCAGTTTTATAGAGAGGAAATTTTCTTTTCAGAAGTTCCTAATTACATTTTTTTTTTATCAAAAGGAATAAAGGGGTGAGAAAGGTACGCTAGCCAGGCACCAACTTCTGGCCTCAACTTGCACATTCAAACACAGACACACACAGAAAATGCATATTAATTAAATTATGAACCCATAGACACTTGGCATCCTAATTCCGGCTTGTGATCGGAGCAATTCCAGAGGGAGAATAAAGCAACTTGTCATTTTTATTGAGACAGCCGGCATTTGTATCACCTGTGATGGGTGAAAGGTTGTGGGAATAAGGTCTGCAGTTGGTGGTGGCATCGTGCCTGTCCCCAAACAGCCACACAACACACCAGGCAGCAGCTCACAGGGAAGCTGGGAAGTCAACTTTTGGCGCTGACGCTTTAATAAAGCTTAAAAGACCCAGCGCTGCCTGAGCACGGAAACAGGGATCTACGTGATTTGGAACGCAACCCCAAAGAAAGCCCAGAGCCTGAACAAATGTTCCATTCACTCAGACTCGAACGTGGTGAAGGTCTCCGAGGTTGCTGAAGTAGAACCAAGAAGCTGTCTCAGGCTGGAAAGGGGATGGTTTTAGGACAAATACAACAAATTACTACTCGACAAAGCAGGCAGTAAAGAAATGAAACATGTCACCCCTGAAGGCGACACAGACTGAAAATAGAAATAGGTTCAAAAATTGCTTTGGAAAAATTCAAGACTCAGAAATCTACAACACCGGTTCACTTTGTAATAGAAAGCTAGGCGCCCTTGATATGTGACAGAGAATGGCTGTGCTTGCCTGCAAAGCATGCTGCTCACGCCGCTGTTGCTACTGCAGTTGTTGGCTTTTGGAGTGTAAAGTACTTACGAAGAACTTTCCATCCACTCTCATGATCGACCTTAGCAAGCACACTGTGTTATATGTAATTATTCCCATTTTAGAGACCACGGATCTGTATTTACAAGCCTGCAGCATTAGCTTCCATCCCATCCTCAGTGTCACAGGATAATTCCCTTCCCCCACGCTACCACTCCCTAACCCCTGGAGCAACCTGTTCATAGTAGTTCATTTTATTCACTTGCCTGGATTTAGAATCACCACAGCAACATTTCTGGCCATGTGTGTGAAACACCAGCGAGGTTTAGCTGAAGAGAGAGGACTGTCCCTGCACATGGGCAGCAGCATCCGTGGGATGGGTGGGATCCCAGTCTGCATGTGAGCATCATCCCTCCTAGTGCTTTCTAATTACATATACAACATGACCAGCTGCCTTCTTTTCGTCCGGTTGCCATGAGTTTCCCTCCAAGCTGGGCGGGTTTGCTTAGAATGAGTCAACTAAGCCCTTCCTTAAAGCCACCAATGTCAGCTGTTTGTCACAACACCATGTAAAGGAACTAATACATCCTCCAAAGATGTGCCAGTCACATCCTCTCAGAATCGTAAAATGTGAGGAAGTGCGAATGCTCGAAAGATCTTGTCCTTGGAGGAACTGGATCCCTTACACGCTGCTAGAGGAGACTTCAAGTGGTGAGGTAGTGCCGGAAATGGTTCAGTGGTCCCTGAAAACATTGCTCTCTGACCCGACAGTCCTGCAGCTAGATATACATCTCAGAAAACTGAAAACAGAGTCAAATACTCAGACACACTACCATTCATGGTGATAATATTCAGAACTGCCCCAAAGTAGCAATGGTTCAAAAGCAGACTAGAGAGACGGCTCAGGGGTTAAAAGCTCTTGCTACTCTTTCCAATGATCTAGGTTGAATTCCCAGCATCCACCTGACAGCTCACAACTATCTGTAACTCCAGTTCCAGGGGATCTGATGCCCTCTCTTGAGCTTTGCAGAACCCAGGCACGTCATGCTACACAGACACAGATACAGGCAGAGCACCGGCACATATAAAATAAGTACACATTTAAAAATGGCTCAAATGTCCACCCAGAGATGGATGCATAATGCAATATTATTCAACTATAAGAAGGAATAATTTCAGATATACACTATCTGGGCAATCAGCTATACCATGGGAAGTCTTGAAGACACTATACTAAGTGAAATAAACCAGATACAAAAGGCAGAAACTGGATAATTCCAACTATATAAAATAGCTACACTAGACAAATTCACTAGGACAGAGAGGGACTTACCAGAAGCTGGAAAGAAAGGGTCATGGAGAGTCACTACTTACTACTGTGAGAATCTCTGGGCAGGATGATGACTTTACAAGGAGACAGGTGTGACATAAACACAGCATTGTGAATATAACTCATGCTGTCGACTTGGCACAAACTAGAATCCCAGAGGCGACAAGCCTCGGGGCATGCTTAGACGCAAGGCTGGTTTAAGTTCGGTGAGAAGTACGACATCATTCTATGGCCGTGACTCTGGCCTGAATTAAAAGGAGAACGCGAACTGAGCACCAGTACCTCTGTCATGCCCTGCTTCCCAACTGTGGATGCAGTGTGACCAGCTGCCTCAGGTTCCTGTCACCGTGACGCCCCACCATGACGGACTATACCTTCTAACAGTAAATAAAGCCTTTCTCCCTTAAGTTGTCTTCTGTCAGGGTATTTTATTACAGCCCTGGAAAAAGTACCTGCTGCATTCATTACCACGTGGATAGAACGTCGAAAAAGTGGACTGTGGCGCCAGCTTTGCAAGCTAAAGCCTCTGAGGGAAAGGGAATTGAAAGAAAAGGGAAATCCATGTGTTATAGATTGGCTTAGGCAATAAGAGTTCATCTTGGTGGACAGTCTGGGTCTGATAGAAAAGATTACTTCTACTTGGCTTTTCAGCTCAGCCATTTGAATTACTGTCTCCAAATCCAATATTGAACCCTTTCTGTTATTTGCAATGGCCTACTCCTTCCACCTACTCCCCGACTCCTCCCACCTACTGTCTGACTGTGTCTACCTACTGCCAGACTCCTCCCACCTACTGCCAGACTCCTCCCACCTACTGCCAGACTCCTCCCACCTACTGCCAGACTTCTCCCACCTATTGCCTGACTGTGTCTACCTCCTGTCAGACTCCTCCCACATACTTCCATACTCCGCCCACCTACTGCCTGACTCCGCCCATCCATTGCAACATTCCTGCTTTTTAAGTCACTTGTCATTAGTTCACTAGGTTTTATGTGAATACTTGACCTGGTTAGGAATGGAGTTCACATAGTATCCTGATTAAAATCAAATCAAAACAAAACCAAACCTGCTTTTAGTTAAACCCCACACTAGTTTTTATGGTCAGAAGTCTGACTTACACAGATACACAGATCCTGGCAAGATGAGTCACCCAGAATCTCACTCCTCATTCAATAAAGAGAAGTTGTCACAACTGGTGAAGGTACCCCATCATTATGGGACACCCTCAAGCTCAGACTCCACTCTCAGTTGTTACTTTGAGTGAGCCTGGTCCATCAGCTCAACCATTCAGCAATCAGCTGTGTTGACCTCAAAAGTATGTCTTGAACGTAGCCTCCTACGCTCTGCCCTTGCATTTGGACCCGGAGAGAAGAAACAACATGTCCTGACTTACCAATCCGAGTTCTTTGGCCTGGTTAGCAGACACTTGTTGAGTTATAAAAGGTCCCCGGAAGTCATCTTCCTTGGCTCTCCATATGTGGTACGGCTCTCCTCCAATTATGAGTAGCAACAGTCAGGGCTAACAAAATACAGTGAGTGATTGCTGCACGGGGAAAGGGAGAGGATTTTGAGAAAAAAAAATCTGTTAAAAGTGAAGTGGCTTTTTTTTTCCTGCCATGAAGATGTCAATGTAGAACAATTGTCATATGGAATGGCAGACTTAAGAGATAAGAGTCACAGAGATAAGGATGTACAGTGCTCATGCCAGGGAGACGGAACTGTGCTGATACCAGATACCAGTTACTTCCTCCTCTTCCTTCTAGTCATTTGATTTATAGTATAATACATGAAAAGTGCACCATAAATGTCCAGCTCAGGTGAGCAGAGCCCAAGTCAAGGAAGACATGACTAGCACCCAGTGTCCCTGCTTTCATTGTTCTTACCTCTAGAGAGAGCTCTTCTTGCTTTTAATCCCATTAATCCCATTTAATCCCACTGGGTGGTTGGCCTGATTTTATACCTATGCAGTTGTATGGTGCATATAGTTTCAAGTTTTCATTGGCTTAGTTGTGGTGTTCTTCTATATCACTCACTCATTGTCTACATCTCAGACAAATTTCACGTGTATACGTAGCATGACTTATATTTATCTGTTCTACCACTGATGAGTGTTTACTCTATTCAGTTTTGGGTTATTATCAATGAATATTCTTACTTCATCTGATCACACCCACACACCCATACCCCACACACACACACACATTTTCATTGGATATGCACATGTAGTGCAGTTGCTGGGTCAGAGTGCAACCAACCACTGGGTTGGCAAGCAGATTTTCTAAATAGTTGCGTCATAAATTCTCATTTTGGAAAAGAAAGCATCTGTTTAACATAATATCAGCTTGCTGGTAGATGTAGCCTTCTTGGCACTTAAAAGAAAAAAAGAAAAAAGAAACAAACTGTATGTATGTGTGTCTGTGTGTGTCTGTATGTATGTGTCTATGTGTGAGTCTGTGAGTGCATGTGTGTGTGCATGTGTATGTGTCTCTCTGATTGTCTCTGTGTATGTCTATGTGTGTCTGTATGTGTGTCTGTGGGTCTCTGTGTGTTCATACGTGTTTGTGTCTGTCTGTCTCTGTGTGTATGTGTCTGTGTGAGCATGTGTGTCTGTGCGTGTGTGCATTCTGTGATACTGGCTTTTTCAAAAGCTAGGAGTAACTTGAGATAGCCATTTTCTCTTGTCCCTTTGCCTCCTACTTCTTGGCCCTCCTCCCTCTCTCTCTTTAAAATTTATTGAAGGCCTATTGTTGGCTAACGGCTTCAATTCTGAAGCAACATCAAAGTCCCTTACAGTGAAGTCACAGCCACTCTTGTTCCTTATTATTTGGAGTACTCCACTAAGGGAATAGTTTTTAATTTCATCGCTGAAAGTTTTCTTAGCTTCTGATTTCCTGAGGGGATTGTGTGAGTTAAGCAAGAAAAAAAGTTTTAGTTCTCTTTCCCTCCTTCATCTTGATGTGTCTGAGGGCTGATATACATCACTGAAGTTCGCTATTAATGCTAAGTTAGTTAATTATGGCAAGCACAGAGTCTACATGCTGTGATGATGGAAGAGAAAAAGAATAGCCCATCAGTCAGAGGCGCTTCTAAATGATTTTGCCGTGATCTAGGGATATTGAAATTGATGGGTCTCAGCCCATCAACCAACCAAACACAGATGGCATCCATCTCTCGCTGAAACACAGGAGCCGGTGTTTAAACATGACRAAGCTCACAGGCTTTTGTCTGGCTCCACCCAGTTACCCTCCCACAGAGAATTATTTCCAGGCCTCTCTCTTGTGCTTCCCACATCTCTCACTGGGATGAATCTCTCCATATCCACTACTCAGTCTATGGTATGCCGCATCTTGTCAGGAGAGTCCTGCTGCTGACAGCTTTGACTTTGAAACATAAGGCCTCCACCCCGAGTGAGTGTCTTACCCAGCATCCGCCTCAGGCCACTGGAGGAGCCCAGCCATTGTCTGGTAAATCTTGAGATACCCGAGAATTTAAAAGCAGGGGCTGCTGCTGTCTCTGTTAGTGAGGCAAATCACTTTCCAGTGGCTGGGCAGCACTCATGTAGGTAGGGAACTGGAGACAAGTTCAGAGGTCAAGCCTCACTGGACTCTGTAGAGGTAGGTCAGGGAGCTGCTGTGAAATGCTAGCCATGACTATCAGCAGGCCCTGAAAACATCTCAGAAGAAGATGGACAACCCACTCTGCCATAGGCCCTCCAATCACCTTATGGCTCAAATCTGAAGTGTCCCTCACAGGCTCACGCTTGGAACATTTGGTTGCCATCATTAAGCACTATTTTGAAGGCTATGGAGCCCTTAGTAGGTGGAGCCTGGCTGGCACAAGTAGGTGTCTAGGGGCAGGCATTGGAAGTTTAGCCAGGCCCTCCTTTCTGTGCATTCTTCCTGGTCCCTGTCAAGTAAACAGGCACGTTCTCACACTCCCACCTCCAAGGACAGACCTACTGCACCCTGCCTGCCCTACCATAAGGGACTAAAAACCCCCAGGAAACCATGAGAAGGAAATTAAATCTTTCCTCCAGCAAGTTACCGTTACTGCCGGGTATTTTCGTCACAGGGAAGTTGAAAATAGCCATACCAACCCTATTCCGCACCCCCTTCCAGGTACTTCTCTCTCTATTCCATGCAAATGAGCGCACACACTCCTCCTTCAATTCCACAAGATGTCTTGGTCTGAACTCAACGTTGCCACAGAGAAAGATTGATCATCCTAAATGCCAGCGGTCCAGCAGTATTGAAGCTCATAATGGTCATTTTCCAACCAGAAAGCCACTTTCAGGGTCTCTTTACCAACCTGCTCCAAGCACTTCCCTCTATCTTGAAGCATGTCTTTGACTCTGTCTGCGTAGCACTTTGTCTCCTTAATAAGAACTTCGGCACCCCCTGAGCAGCTAATTTTTCCAGCCTGACCTCTTCCAGCAACGGGTCTGTCTTAAAATTACTGCACATCATTTTCTCTGAGCAGGACTGACTAGTAAAGAGCACAGGGAGGCTTTAGACCATGCGGGATGTCGGTATTTCATCTGCAAAGACAGAGTGTTAAAACATTTTACGGTTGTGCACCAAGCAAATGCTTTTCCTGTCGCACCTCTGCGAAGCCCAGCGCTGTGTCTAACAGGCTTTCAGTGCCACGTTTAGCACATATTTACACCCTTGCAGCTCCTAGATGGGAACCTCATCTCATCTCAAAGCAAAGTCAGCCGGATCCGACCACCTTATCCGTCTGAACCTATTAAATCTTATTTATTCCCCAGATGCTCACGTTTCCCAGGTAATGGTTATTTATGTAGGAATTTGGCAAATGTCAGACAAACTCAATGATGCTTGTCTGGACTCCTATTTGCAAAGGATGGCAGCCAGAGGGTGTGTGGCTTTCTCCATCTTTTGTCCTAAGACTATCTATCTTATTTGAGTTGTTTAAAAGGCAAGGCCACGAGTGTCTGGTCTGTAGCAACATAAGGAGACTGAATTCTGTCTTGAGTGCTTCAGAAAATAAGAATCATCAACACTATAAACTGTTTGCTCCACAAACTCAGGATGCAAATACATTCACAGTGGGTTTTTGTTTTGTTTTGTTTAAATGTGTCCTGTCCTTACTTGTCCCATAGCAAAAGTATCCCATGTATCTATTGGCAGAAGTCAACCCTAGTACCCTGGACTGTTAATGTTTGCCAAAGGCTTAATTCCCAGGGCGAGTGTTGACAATCTGACAGCAGTCCTTCCACAGAAACACTTTACAACCTGCCAGCGCCTGGGAGCCGGGGTGAAGGTGTTTCTCCGTTTTCTCTTTATATACACAAAGTATTTATCCAACAAATACAGAGTAAAYATATTCCAGACTAGATCGTATGTCAAGCACAAAGCAAATCTTTACAAGTCTACCAGGACTGAAGTGGGAGCTGCAGAGATGGCTCAGCGGTTAGAAGCCCATTCTGCTCTTGCAGAGGACCCAGCCTTGCTTTGCACCTTCCAGGTCAGGGAGCTTAGAAGCACCTGTAACTCCAGCTCCAGGGAATCCATCGCCCTCTTCTGGCCACTGCAGGCACTGCACTCACAGGCACCTCAGACACATCAATATATGCATAATCAAAAATAAAATCTTTAAAAAGAAGAGATCGAAGTGGTAATGACTGTGATGATATAAAAACTAGAAATAAAAATCAGCAATTTAATTAAACCAACGAACATGAAAATTAAACAATATTCTTCTCAAGAACCAATGGGAACACAGAGACGTGAAAAGAGAATTTAAAAGAGGCCTTCCTCTCTCGTTCTTTCTCCTGTGTTTCCCTTTCAGGACTRTCTTGTATCGGTATCAATTGTCCATGCTTTCCTCAGAGAGCRACTTTGTCCCAAGATAGTGTCTCACAGTCACAGGTACCCTGTCTTTTAAATTCACAGCTAATYTAAAGGACACCTGAGGATAATCCACAGTATTAAAGAACATGTCACTATTTTCTTATTTTTGACCTCAACATTGAGGGSTTAGCCCATCTGTGATATTTTGGGGCTTTTCATTCTTACACTTGCTTCAAGAAGGAGTGTGTGTAAGGATGTACCCAAAGTACAAAGCAGTGACCATAGATGGCTACCAAGGGTGCTTAGCATCTCTAGACAGACTACTTCTATCTAAGAGTCACTTGAGCAGATGTCCTGAAGTCAGCCAGGCAGTGGCAATGCCACTGCTGGGTCTCCTGATGACCCTGAGTGTGCTTATAAGCCTAACCCCCCTTTCTCCGCTCCCAACATGAAGTCAAATGGAATGTCAGGCACAGGCGGCCATACTGCCCATCCAACCTCTGATGGGCTCAGCTCTCTCAGTTTACAGCCGTTTCGTCAGGAGTGGCTCTCTGTGGTGGGAAGGTGTGGTGGTCGCAATGAGAATGGCCCCACAGGCTCTTATTTTTGAATGCTTGGTCCCTGGTGGAACTTTTTAGGAAGGACRGGGCATGGGCTTTGGGGTTCCAAAATGGGAACGGCCCATGTCATTCCCAGTTACGTCTTTCTGCCTCTCAGCTATTGCTCYAATACCATGCCTGCTTGCTGCCATGTTCTGGAATCTAACCCTTTAAAACTATGAGCTCAAATGAAACGATTTCTTCTTTATAAGTTGCCTTGGCCATGATGTTTTATGATAGCAACACAAAAGTGAGAAGTTTTAACCCTCAGGCTCTGCTCCAAAACAGTACCATTGTCACACCCAAGCTGCTC
>BDUI01021797.1:17230-32017 GCA_002335545.1 Apodemus speciosus
TGTGTGTGTGTGTGTGTGTGTGTGTGTGTGTGTGTGTGTTGTGTGCATGTGCACATGTGATGTGGTGTGTATCTGTGCATGTGTGCATGTGTGTGCATGAATGTGTGTTTCTATGGTGTGTGGGTGTGTGTATGTTTAGTGTGTGTGCAAACACATGTATGTAGAGGCCAGAGAACAACCCCCAGTGTCATCACTTATTTTGAGAACTCTCTCAGGGGCCTGGAGTTTGCTGACTAGGCTAGGCTGGTGGCCACTGGGCACCAGGACTCCTCCTCCCCTGCCTCCCCAGTGTTCGGATTAAACATGTGCACCACGACACTTAGCTTTTTGTATGGGTGCTGAGGACTGACCTCTGGCCCTGTGTTTTGTGTCCTCAGACTCTGACTATCTGGTTTTCTAAATGCAAAAAAAAAAAAAAGTTAAATATTAAAAAAACCATCGACAACGCCAACCATGCCTCCTTTTTTATTGACAATGATGCAGCTGCCAGGAAAACTCACTTTTAAATGTCATGAATGTCACTGTCTTTGACACCGCTAATGAATTTCCATTTCTCTCAGAATAATATGTGAACATCTGATGGGGCTAAACAGGTCCTTGCCTGTTGTTGATGTGCACACATTCCCAGAGCAGCCATGATACCCTGAGGGCCACATACTTCTGTTCCTCTCTCTCTTGCTCTTGAATCCTTGTCTGGAATTTTATTTCCCACGCCCCAAACCCTCAGAACCTTGTTGTTGCGTTGCCTCGTTAGTGACTCCCTTTGCCTCCAGCTCCTCTTATCTACTTGGTTGTGAGCCTGGCCTTTAACAGCTGAGCCATCTYTCCAGCCCTACAGCCACTTCTCAACTCCTCTGTCTCTGTCCCATGTTCGGACGGTCCCAGTCCTGATTTTTACCTGAGCGTGTTCTTGGCACACCACAAGCCAGAGAGCTTCCCAGAGGTGAGGCCCTTTGGGTTCGCCGCTACATCCCAGTACACAGTTCCTACTGCATTTCCCTAATCACGGCAAGCCATCGGTAATGGTTTAACGAGTGGGTATGTTCGCCGCCATCTGTACTGTTAGAAAGAACTCTTGGTATGTGCTGGCTTTGAAGATCACGTACCGTGGGCAGCTCTGGGATGCTTGGCAGCAGGACTAGGAAGCTTTCCTTCGCCCAAATGAGTTAAAGATGTGTGGGCGRCTGTCTCTGGGGCCGAGGACAAGCTTGTGTCTCAGCCCAAGGCTCCAGGGAGTTCTTACAGGTTCGTCTGAGCTGGGGCAGGAAGAAAGCAGAAGGGCATCTCCAGGACACAAACTCACCTGGAGACATGTTTGTTTTCTTTTCCATTTGTAGTCTGCCTTGGGGTTTGTCAACCTTTATGCTATTAACAGTTGGGAGCTGAAAGCTTACTGGATGGGGGAGGGGCTGTCTTGGTGCTGTGGTTTGTTCRATATTCCTGGTCTAGGAACCTGGTCTCAGGCTCACGGTTGCCAGTCACTTCTTCTTCCCAACTCGAAACAACTAAAAATGTCCTGTCTTGCCAGGTATGCACTGGACAGTAAGAGGACTGTTGCTCTCTCTCATTCTGCCCCCCTCCCACCCACATGTGTAATATAATTTTAGGTTCTAAAATGAAGCTTCGTTTTCTGATCAGCCCCACCCTCATGGAGACGGTAGAAAGGTTTGGATAGAGAATTTTAAGATTCAAGACTTTATAATCAGGACAGGCATGGTGGTGTGTTTCTAATCCTTGCACTTGGGAATTAGAGGTCAGATGTAGGCAAGTCTGTAGAGTTAGAGGACTACCTGGGCTACAGAGGGAGTTATATTTAGGTCAGTCATAAATTTAAAAAGAAAGGATTATTTTTCTTGGTAGAGTTTTCAAAATCTACTTCCCCAGTTCCCAGACTCAAACTTGTTCTGTGGCTAAGGATGGCCTTGAACCTAATCATCATCCTCCTGCCTCCACCTGTAGAGTACTGGGATTACAGGCAAGTACCACTGTGCCTAGTTTGTGCCATGCTAGGGATCGAACCCAGGGCTCTGTGTATCTTGGGTCACATCCCGAGTCCTGATCCTTTACTTTTAAAAAACCAGTAAGATAATAAAAGCTGCGATCTTCTACTTCTCCTTTTTCCCTGATGGTTCCTTCTCTTTGCCTTGAGGCCCTGAAATGCAAGGCTCCAGCAAGAGGGACACAGAACAAGTCCCTCTTTACAGGTGGGAACAAGGCCACAGAACCTGGGGGCTGGGATTCTCGTCCTCCATCTTCCCCAATCCCACGCGTCTGTCCACCACACTTGGTGGCTCATTTGGTTTAGTGAGTCTCTTGAATGCTGCAAATATTTCTGCAGCTCTGGAAAGAGTCTGGAATGGAGTAGAAGCGTGTGCTGGTGTGATGTACCTATAGCTTCTGCTGTTGGACCCAAACAGGATGCGGGGGGGGGGGGGGGGGAGAGAGAGAGAGAGAGAAGAGAGAGAGAGAGAACAAAGGATGTTCGTCGGTGGGGCCACATGGCAAGGTGACGACCTCTGTCCTTCCTCTACCCGGCTAAGGGACACTACCACTAAGCGTCTCTCCRAGACTTACTCAGCCATCCCACAACCTCCCTCTGTCTGGACTTGCTTCAAATGGTACCTTGGGAGCATCTTCCTCTCTTTTCTGATAACGGAGTTTTTTTTTTGTTGTTGTTGTTTTGTTTTTTTTCCTCCCAAAGTGTTTTGTTACTTTGTAGAGGAAAGAGGCTACCTGGAAATATATTCTATGGGATTTTAAAGAATGCATTTATTTGATTTATAGACAGATGAGGCAAGGTTGCTTGAGAGGCAAGGAGCCAGTGGGGAGATCCATGCTGACTGACGATTAATTGTTATATCTAGAGTGATGTTTGCCCATCAACGGATAGGCTGGAGAAATAGASTGGAGCTGGCTAGGTTGGCGCCATGGGTCACAGCCGCTGCCTCTGCGCTTTCAGATTGCACTATCCATTGCAGACAGCACCTTCTCATTTAGAAACATCATTCGTTGTTTTCCTACACCGAAAGAAAAAAAGCTCGACATTTCACATGCAAGGCAAAGATTAGAATCACTGCACAGGACTGCGTACAGCAGGTTGCGACGTCCCTGAATCAAGGACACCAGGCTCCTGGTGTTGAGAGACTTGGAGGGCAGGGACTTCTGATCTTTATTATGCAAATGTGCAGCCTCCTGAGCCGGGCTGCTTAACCTCATCAGGGGAAATGTCGCTGCTCATTTCAGCTCCAAATGTGGCACCAGTGTTAGTACTATTATGTTATTATTATTATTATTATTATTTGTAGGGCATGTGTAAGCACAAGCCCTTTGATTAGGCTGAGTCTCTGCTTGCCCGGACGGTCTGGGGATGAACGCCAACTCCTCATATTCTATCAAACAAAGAAGCCAACAGCTGTGCCTCTCCTTAGTGCTTGCTGGTGGAGGCMTTCGAAAACCTCCCTGGATAACGATGGCAAGAGTTTGTGAGGTTGAATTTGTGCCTCCAGAAGCCTGGTCCCTTGTTGTGGCAGAGGTGACTGGCAGAGGCTTAAGGAATGGAGTTAGAGTTGGGGAGAGGATCATTCTGGAGATGCAGAATGGTGAGGGAGAGCAGAGAGGAAGAGACGCCAGGCGCTTAGGAACGGAGATGTCTTCTATCCATTCATGGGTCATTGCTAACTACCAGAACCATAGAGAAAAAATAAAGCCACTGAGCAGGCAACAGAGACTGCTGTAGTGAAGGGGGAAGCCAGAGAGTCTCTTAGCAGCCCAGGGAGGTTGAGGGCAAAGATTGAACATCCTAGAAACCCAGATTGCTTGACCTCAATCGGCAAGGACCGTCTTTCAAAAGAGAAAGTTCCTCCTATGGGAAATGGAGTAGATAAAAGTAAACTGTTACACTGTGATGGAATTCTTGAGGCAACGAAAAGCTAGTAATAAACTTTCCCTCAGACCAGTACTAGAGGCCTCTAGTTTAGATCGTGAACACCCCCACCCCCAAAGGCCCATGGGTTAACGGCCTAGCGCTCAGCTTGGTTTTATTAGAGATAGTGAAACTTTATGAAGTGGAGCCTAGTGGGAGGTCTTAGATTAGGAGGTGACCCTTAGAGGGATGGTGAAATGCAGTCCCTTCCTCTTCCTCTTTGCTTCTGAGCTGCTTGAGGTAGGCAGCCCGCCCCACCACTGACAGCCATTACTCAATACGGCCATGGGGCCAGTCAAACATAGACTATGGAGCTTCTTCTTCTTAAGTTGGTTTATCTCAGCTATTTGGTCTAGTTACCCAAAGCTGGCTAAAACAGAAGAAATGGATCCAATATTAATAAGTGATGGAGAAGGGGTATCAACAGAGCCTCAGAGCTCCCCTGTGCCACTCCGAATCACCCAACATGGCATTGATATCAAATTCCCACACAACTAAATCTGATGTTTCAGGAATGGAGGCCACATTTTTTTTCCAAGACAGGGTTTCTCTGTATAGTTCGGGCTGTCCTGGAACTCACTTTGTAGACCAGGCTGGCCTCGAACTCGGAAATCTGCCTGCCTCTGCCTCCAGAGTGCTGGGATTAAAGACGTGCGCCACCACCGCCTGGCCCACACCCGTATATCTTAAGAATAATTTTCCAGAGGTTCCACTGTGCAGGCAGGCCTGAGCAGCACTACCTCAGCTTACAGTGAATGCAAGCTTCAAGAAAACAAGACTCCTGCTATATTTGCTTGGTCTAGAATCCAGGACAGAGTGTGTCACAAATAGGAAATTGAATTAACTTCTACTAAGTACAGTGTGTGAAATAGCTCCATAACAGAAACAAGTCAATTGCTTCTCTGCCTTTTAGCTAAGATCATGGTAGAGCAAGTCATAGAGTTAGGCCATTTGAGACATCTGTGGCGAGCAGTCTGCTAGGGCTCCAAGAGCCATTCTGTCAGACACATGTTCCTTCCATATTGTTTCAGTAAGAGAAGACACACACATGTGCTAGTTCTTCCTGAGTGGAAAGCAGAAGTTAAGTGTGTGACAACAGCTGTTGTCTTATGTTGCTAAGTGGACACAGTATCAAACTGCCTTCTAATGACTTCTACTGAATGACTCTGAATACCCATAGGTTATGCAGCCCTCAGATGTCATTAGAGATGCTTCTTGTGCAGAACGTGGTGGTTAACACAGAAATAAGCTGGTCAAAGGGCAGTGTGTCAGTGGAGTGCTCATCCACAAATAGGACGTCTCCATCACACCTCTCTCCACAAAGGCTCAGGGACCATCATAGGAGTGGAGGACACAGAATGATTGTTAAGAGCTGGAGGCCAGAAAAGAGAGAGCAAAACAGTGACTTCTGGATATGACGCAGACTCAGAACAGCACTGACACCACCAGGGCCAGCTCTCCAGCACTGCCCCATCGAGGGGTAGGGCCAGCTCTCCAGCACTGCCCCATCGAGGGGTAGGGCCAGCTCTCTAGCACTGCCCCATCGAGGGCAGCTCTCCCACCTGTCACAAGCAGCAAGGGGTGGGACCATACCTTCACAATGCCCACAACACCAGTGCCCACTCTCCCAAGTTCCACAGCTGGTGAGGGTCTGGACTAGCTCCGCACAGCCCCAGGACATCAACATGGCTCCAGGGGGCAGCCCAGATCAGAGACATCTCCATGGCCTTTGGTAATAACATGGGCAATGAACATCGACACAGATCACTGCTGTGGCAGGGCCAGGGGCTCAACATTGTCCTGGGTGGCAGCACCTGCCAGGACTTCACTGTGGCCTCAGGTGGCAGTTCAGGCTATCCTCGCCACCCTCATGTCTCCGGTTCTGCCTCTTTTCATAATGCACAAACCTTTCTCTTTCTTTCTCTTTCTCTTTCTCTCCCATCTCCTCACCACTTAATTGCTTGTCTTAATGGTGCCTAGCTCTCTGGGTGTCTTCCTCCCAGCCTGCACCATGTGTCTGTGGGCCTACTTTGATATGTTAATAGGCACTTGAGTTAGCCATTTGTTGAGTTTCTTTGGTACCTAATGCTCTTAGAGCTACTTAGGGAAACAGTACACACCTGCAGTGTGACATGATTCATACTGAGGTTACGGGCAATACGGCCCAGAACCTGCCTTAAAGGGGTAGCTAATTCCTCAATGGTTCCTCAAAAGGAAACCTAGCACTTGAGGCAGGTCCAAGTAGATCCTCCCTCACGACAGCTGCTCTCACTGCCCCTTTCCCTCATTGCCTTTCCCTCAGCTCATGTTCCTCTCCGAAGTCCAGGAGTCTGAGAGCCCAGGTTGAATACTGCAGCTCTGAGCACCAAGTCAACAACCTGTCACCCAAGGAGCTGGTGGAGTGACCCAGGCCAGATGGACATGCAGTACTTGTTTTGGAAGAGAGCAAGCTCTCTGCATACACACACACACACACACACACACACACACACACACACACACAGACATACAGACACACATACACAGACACACATGTACACACAGACACACACACACACACAGACACACACACAGACACACACACACAGGCACACACAGACACACGCACACACACACACACACAGAGACATACAGACACACATACACAGACACACATGTACACACAGACACACACACAGACACACACACAGACACACACACAGACACACACACACACACACAGACACACACACAGACACACACACACAGACATACACACAGCCTGCTGTGGTTTGTGTGTCTCCCACAGATACCAAAGGTAGCCTTTCCTTCCTCCTTGTTCCTGCTCAGGTTCGTGTTAGTGAAGAGTTTTGTGTAAGTAGAAAGTTTCTTTTTCCCAGAGTCAAGAGATCCATTCATGTAGCTGGACTTTGGCTACTTTGTGGGTTTTTCTTTCTTTCACCCCTCTCTACCTTTTCTATCCTTTCAGACCTTTAACACTGGGTAGGAGAGAGAAAAGGATAGAGAGGAAAGAGCACACATCACCATTAGACTACTCCCTGCTGACCACGGGAGTTCCTTGGGGCAAGTTTGACCTTTGCTGTCAGGATATCTAGTTTCGCACTATCTGCTTCCCACCATTTTCCCTCCACGCTGCCCCACTCCTGTTCACACACATACTTAGAAAGAGTAAACCTCCTAAGAGCATAGTTTTTGTCGGTCTCTTGTCAGGTTTGGTAGTTCTATAGGCGTCACAGACAGAAGGATATCTAGTTTCTTCTTGTTGTTTCTTCTTTAACAAATGGCGACCAACAACAAACAACCATCAATGCCCCCCCAAGTTTAGCATTTATAAACCCACTGAAAAGTCCCCATAATTCCAAGCTTCACACAATTTCAGAAACTCTCTGCTGCTTGCAAAATCACACCCCTGCTAGAGCTTGAGGCAAATCATCGTCAGCTGCTGTGGACAATCCGATGCAGCCCATTTTCTATACCTTGGATTAAAACAAAAACATATCCTTATAAYATAGCTATGTGTTTGCTTTTTGAGTTTTTTCTTGTTGTTGTTGTTGTTTTTACAGAAACCAAAATTCCAAAATTGTCTCTGCATATTTACTTGAAAAAAATAATGAGGAGGGACCTGGTGTGGACTTGGGTATGAATCGGCTCAGTGGAGGAGTGTGGGAATGCCATCAGGACATATGCTCTAAGACTCTGAAATCAAGTGCCAGATTTGGGCACCACTACCAAGAGCTAGTGAAATGACATATCTGCTTACATACAGAGCCACTGTGCCATCTCCACCTCTGCTCTCTACCCTAGCAAGGTCTCTCCATCCAGGTGTTCAGATAGGTGATGAACTGTCCTGTTAACCCACTTAAGGCTTGCAGTAACTTCATAAAAATTTTTGTGCATCGGTGTATTGGAATTTCACTGATTTTCTATCAAGATACACGCACACGCGCGCGCACATGCCATGTGGGAACAAGATATGACTAAATTCAAACCTTTATGGTCTTACGGATGAAATGAGCATGTTTGAAAAGCATTTTTCTAGCCCTTAGTCCCACTTCTGTGAAACAGAGACGCCATAACCTACTTGGTAGATCTACTGTGAGCAGCCCTGGGTCTTTGCACTTAACTTTGACACCACACAGAATCCATTTCTCCACTGTGTTCTAAAATCTCAGAAAGCACAGGCTATGTTTTCTTTGTTTCTGTGTTCTCAACTCCAAATATAGTGACTGTCCAGCATACCACAGGCGCTGGCACACAGTAGGTGCTTCAGTATAACCTTCATGGAAAGGCCTGTCTGACTTCTGCATCTGAGGAGCGCCACTTGGCTCGTCATCATTAGTTTCCTTCACAGCCCTTGAAGTGATGTATTTACTTACATGCTGTCTGGCCTCACTAGACTGTAATTTTCCTGAGGTCAGGGCCTTTGACTGTCTTGCTTGTCAGAGTCTAGACAGTGCCTTGTACAGAGTCGCTGCTCCGAATGCATTTGTCAAACGGTCAAACTCACGAAAACCCGTTTTATTGTTACTGCTCTGTGTGACCGTGGTTTACAAGGTATCAGAACCAGTCCAAACCGGCAAGAATTATTTGTCTTCAGAGAGCTCACTAGAGAAGGAGAGCTTGGTCAGAAACTACTCATGTCTTCTCCTCATAGAATTCAGCTGGGACTCCTACAGGACAACCCACTTCCTCGGGCCTCCGAGAAGAGGCCTTCCTGCCAAATGGAGAAGAGTGAATGAGGTTTTACGACGTGGACAAGGCTGTTTCAGAGTCTAAGCTGGGGCCCTGGGGCAGAGGGGGCTGGGGGGGTGGCGGGGTGGGGGCTGGAAGAGCTGGAGCCCAACCTCTCCCCCCCACCCCTGGGCGGGCTCCGAGCCCAACCTCTCCCCCCCACCCCCGGGCGGGCTCCGCACCACTGAAAGGCTCCAGACAGCTTGGGCACTGGGCCAGGCTGCCGAGTTCCAGCGGGAAAGCTGACCTTGGCCAGGAACAGCCAGGAAGAGGCACAAATGACTCATTGTCCCACATCCTCCAAGGTGAAAGCCCAGCAGCGTGTGTGGCCTGTGGGGCTGGACGCCTTGGCTCCTTCCTCAGCCAAAATAAAAGTACCTGAGCTTCAAATACACACAGCCTGGGGACACAGCGCTGCACTCGCCCTTTGTCCTTCCCGCCATGTCCCTGCACTTCCAGTTTCAAAATATCCTTATAACACAATTTCCAGCTCGAGCAGGATTTCTTTTAAAAGGCAAGGCAGTCTTCATTTCGTGGGGGTGGGGGTGTGGGTGGGGGTGTGGGTGGGGGCAGGGTTGGTAGAAACAAGGTACTGAGGTACAGCTCAGTGAAACCCGGCCACCCCTCTGGGCACAAAGGCAGTGTGAGAAACTTTCAGAGTCTGTGTGAAAGTCTCCCTCCCTCGATGTCTGTTTTTACTCAGAAGTTTGGTTTATAAGATGTGTTGTTGCTTCWAGATTTCCACTAGAGGGCAGTCTTGGAAAATATTTATAAATATATATTTTATTGCTCTGTCTAGGAAATAGTGCTGTTTTGGTTTGTTTTATTTTGTTTTGGAGAACAGAGCCCATCTAAAGTTTCAGGGCAGATTCTTGCCCCATTCTTCCACAAGCAAAGCTAGAAAGCCAGGCCAAACAAAAGCACAGGCAACGCGGCAGGCTGCCCAGCTTCCAGAACTCTCTTCTCTGCACCAGCTCTGTCCTGAGGGGTGGGGGTTGAGGAGAGTCACCCCAGAAGAGTTGTAAAGCCCTGAATGGGATTCCTCTGGTTTGTGTTCCGCCACCACTGAGGCTCAGCCTCACCTCCTTTCTCCCAGGAAAGCAGTGGCCAGAAATACAAAGAAAAGAACCAGGAAGGATCAGAGGGGATGCCAGCCAGTCTGAACAACCTGAAAATAGAGTTCCCAGGCAGGCAACCGTGTATATTCCCCTCCATGTGAAAATAGAGCAAACTGAATCTGAGTCTGGAAGGATCCTGGGCACATTTGTATAGCCAGAGCTTCTAAGTGCACCCTCTCACCCTACATCCCTGCATACTGTATAATCTAGGGGGATCTCTCTCTCTCTCTCTCTCTCTCTCTCTCTCTCTCTCTCACACACACACACACACACACACACACTCACGCACACACACACACACACAATTGTTCTATATGTCTCTTTCTCTCGCTCACTCTGTCTCTCTCTCTCTCCAACAGAGAACATCTTCACTGAACTCTGAACTCTGTGACTAGGAGAGATGGAAGACTGTTCTTACCACATTTTTCATCAATGAACTTAAGGGCAATAAATGACTCAGAACTATTTTGGGAGACTGTCTGATGCACAACCCTCAACTCTCTGTACTGGACATTGTGTCATTCTGTGTGGCCCCATTTCCTTCTGGAAACGACTGGGGGTTGTGGGGGGGGTGGAGAGGGGGAGTCACCATGCTCCTCTATCTAGAGCAGCAGACAAAAGCCAGGCCAGGCAATGTGATCTCACAGCCACGATGCTAGGGCTCAGGCTGGCAGCCAGCCATTTAGTTCCCATCGCAAGGGCATCTGCCTGTGCTGGGCCAGCTGGGTGTGACCTGCCTGTACCGGACCGGCTTGGTATGACTGGGATGCTCCTCCTTGCTTGACCTAAAAAGCAGGCTATAACAATATCAAGACAGGTCCCTGAGTCCTCCAGGTCCAGGCTAGAAAGGGAAATCCCAGTCGAGGTACGGCTTGCCTTTGTTGGTATGGGTAAGTCTCCTAGGGCTGGGCCAGCTGGCCATGGCCCTTTCTAGAAGCACTGAAGCCTGCTGGGACAGGGTGCCTCAAGCACCCAGGGCTGCACCTTGTTCATGGTCCTATCCCTCCCCAGGGTCATTCCCCTGCCAACCTTTGCCCCCTCTGGGGGTGAGTCCAGAAAACTGGCCTTGAGAGCTTGCTGTTTCCTAGAGGAAAGGTGAAGGTTAGGAGGAGGCGTGGCGCGGCAAGCGGGCTGTGTAAAGCCCACCTATGGCCTAAAGGCCCTGGCAGCAGAGACAGCGGACAGTGAAATAGCAAAGACAGAGCCCTGGGCCTGCGCTCTTCTCCATGCTCAGAGGTCAGAGGTCACTTCTACATACCCTGCTCCTCACTCTGGTGAGTCTGTTCCACACTGGTAAGAGTTACTACCATTCAAAAAGGATGTGGCCATGGTGGCTGCACCTGAGGTTAGTCAGAGCTCCCTTGGTCCAGCAGGAAGTCTAAGTTTTTAATTCCTGGTACTCATAAGCAGCAGGAGCTACAACAAGGCTTGCTTCTCGTTGGTAAGACCATGTGTGCCCAAGGGTCAGTCCAAGTTCTGCGTGCAAGAAACTGAACGGTGAGATAGGATAACCCTGGGGGCTGCAAGCGATTCTGGGAGCAATCTCTTGCTGATTTCCTGCACTCTGCTCTTTTCTCCCTCTCATCTGGATGTTACAATTGTCTATTTACCCAAGCTGCAGCGCCAAAGAAACCATTCCGCTCAAGTCTGGCTTGGTGCACTAGAAACTTTGTTCTGGTGCTTACAGAAGTGTGGGAGTTACTGATCACTTACAGCAGTCCAGAGGCTTTGACATCAGAGGAGCCCACTCCCGCTCGGTCCAGAGGCTGCGGCATCAGAGGAGCCCACTCCCGCATGGTCCAGAGGCTGCGGCATCAGAGGAGCCCACTCCCGCATGGTCCAGAGGCTTTGGCATCAGAGGAGCCCACTCCCGCTCGGTCCAGAGGCTGYGGCATCAGAGGAGCCCACTCCCGCACGGCCCCTAAGCTGCAGGCTTGGCATTCAGTGCCTGTGCCATGCATGGGGGCCTGTGCCATGATTGGRGGCCTAGAGCAACGCTTAGGCAATGGGGTCTGACTGAGAAGTGATGCTCTGGACTGAGAAGCCTGGAAGGAGATTATGGGAATTTGTCACAACCTGTCTCTTCCCTTTCCTAGCCACCACAGGGGAAGCCATTTCCTGTGCCACACACTCCTGCTGTGAGGTACCAGGCAGCAGCCACAGCCCTAAAAGCAGTGGGGCCAGCTTGACTGTGGTCTGGGACGTCTAACATTGTCAGTTAAGATAGATCTTTTGTCTGTATCCGATGGTTTGTCTCAGATTTTTTCCTCTTAAAAGTACAACAATATTTTATTTATAATTTTTTGTGAATTTCACATCATGCACCCCACCCCCACTCATCTTCCTACCCCTTCATATCTACCCCCACCCTTGCAACACAAATAAAGTAAAGTAAAGTAAAGTAAACAAGCAAGCCTTCCAGTCTGTTTGTGCCCTCCGCAGACCTTGGGCACAAACTCCGCAGCCAGTCCCACAACACCCAGAGGAAACTGCACTGCCAGGCGCTCTAACTCACTCAGGATCCCAGGAGCTTGGTCACACCAGGATCTCAGGGTCTCAGAGGCAGCTTGACTCCCAAGAGCTTGGACACCCCCAGGGTCTCAGGATCCCAGGATCTCAGAATCACAGGATCACAGAGACAGCTTGACTCTGAGGAGTTCTGACACAACCAGGCTCACAGGAAGGACAGACTCCAGTCAGATGTAGTGAGGGCAGAGAGCACTAGAGATAACCAGATGGTGGGAGGCGAGCGTAAGAACATAAGCAACAGCCGGGCAGTGGTGGTGCACACCTTTAATCCCAGCACTTGGGAGGCAGAGGCAGGCAGATTTCTGAGTTCGAGGCCAGCCTGGTCTACAGAGTGANGAGGCAGAGGCAGGCAGATTTCTGAGTTCGAGGCCAGCCTGGTCTACAGAGTGAGTTTCAGGACAGCCAGGGCTATACAGAGAAACCCTGTCTCAAAAAAAAAAAAGAACATAAGCAACAGAAACCAAGGTTCCTTGGCATCATCAGAACCCAATTCTTCCACCATAGCAAGTCCTGGATACAACATCACACCAGAAAAGCAAGATTCAGATCTAAACTCACATCTCATGATGAAGATAGAGGACTTTAAGAAGGACATCAATAACTCCCTTAAAGAAATACAGGAGAACACAGGTAAACAGCTAGAAGCCCTTAAAGAGGAAACACAAAATCCCTTAAAGAATTGCAGGAAAATACTATCAAAAAGGTGAAGGAAATGAACAAAACCATCCAGGATCTAAAAATGGAACTAGAAACAATAAAGAAATCACAAAATGAGAAAACCTTGGAGCTAGAAAACCTAGGAAAGAGATCAGGAGTCATAGATGCAAGATGCAGAATACAAGAAATAGAAGAGAGAATCTCAGGTGCAGAAGATACCATAGAAAACATCGACACAACCGTCAAAGAAAACACAAAAAGCAAAAAGCTCCTAACCCAAAACATCCAGGAAATCCAGGACATAATGAGAAGATCAAGCCTTAGGAAAATAGGTATAGAAAAGAGTGAAGATTCCCAACTTAAAGAGCCAGTAAATATCATCAACAAAATTATAGAYGAAAACTTCCCTAACCTAAAGAACATACAACCATGAACAYACAAGAAGCCTACAGAACTCCAAATAGGCTGGACCAGAAAAGAAATTCCTCCCATTACATAATAATCAAAACGACAAATGCACTAAACAAAGAARAATATTGAAAGCAGTAAGGGGAAAATGTCAAGTAACTTATAAAGGCAGACCTATCAGAATYACACCAGACTTCTCACCAGAGACTATGAAAGCTAGAAGATCTTGGGCAGAYYTYATACAGACCCTAAGAGAACACAAATGCCAGCCCAGTCTCCCATACCCAGTAAAACTCTCAATTACCATAGACAGAGAAAACAAGATATTCCGTGMCAAAAACAAATTTACATAATRTCTTTCCACAAATCCAGCCCTATAAAGGATAATAGATGGAAAACACCAACACAAGAAAGGAAAAACTACACCCTAGAGAAAGCAAGAAAGTAAWCTTTCAACAAACCCACACAAACATAATTCTACCTCTAACAACAAAAACAATAGGAAGTAACAATCACTTTCCTTAATATCACTTAATATAAAAATTAATATTGCCAGGCAGTGGTGGCACACGCCTTTGACCCCAGCACTTGGGAGGCAGAGGCAGGCGGATCTCTGAGTTCGAGGCCAGCCTGGTCTACAGAGTGAGTTCTAGGATAGCCAGGGCTACACAGAGAAACCCTGTCTCGAAAAACCAAAACACAAACAAAAAATTAATATTACTAATATATACTATTGAAATTTAAAAATATGAGGAATTAGAAATTTGTTGGCTGTCACCCATGGTCTCTCTAATTTGGTAATTGGAGAAATATGTCCAATATTGTAAAATCCATATCCACTTTCTACTTGTTTGTACATGTCAGTGTCTTGCTGTGCACCACATAATGGTCTTGAAATCATGCTTCTCCTATCTCAGCCTCTCTATTAGTAGGATTGTTTATTTGATGTTTTTACTCTATACTATGGTTTTCAGAACAGCTTATATATTTTAAAATTACTTATACAGCCAAAGAAACATTGACAATTAATTTTAGAGGTGGCTTATAAGAGAACAACAAAGTGAGACTGAATGTTTTGCTGGATATTTATAATTATTGTATCAATTTTGAAGATGACCTTATAAGTTACTCTTTTTTCTGAGATGAATGCTTTTCAAAATTATCACAGCCAATGAACCAGAGAATCTTACCCTTAACTAATATCTGTACCACCCTCCAAGCAGAGCCATTGTTCATTGAAACAGTTGATGAATGACTTCATGGGTAGACCATCTTAATACACACACCATTTCTTAAATGAATGTAACCTGTTCCCTGTGGGCTGAGAATGATGACAATCACTCAAGTCAAATAGCTTTGACCATAGCAGGAAATCTGTATCCAAATAATTGTGCCTACAATTCACTCCTTGGCGCAGCAGAG
>BDUI01021799.1:7217-22116 GCA_002335545.1 Apodemus speciosus
GAAACAGTGTTTTACACATAATCATTTGAGTAAAACAACATTACTAATATTAATTTACCTCACTTCTTTTATTCTATTTTACTCGGCCACTGCCCATCCCCGGCCCATTTCATCCTTTTTCTCAATTAGGATCTCACACTACTGTAGAAGCAGGCCTTAAACTCGGAGAGCTCCCACCTCAACCCCCAGGTAGGTGGGCCTGCACCACCACACCTAGCTAGGGATGCTCAGATTGCATGCAACTCAAAATATGTCCATATCRGAAAGAACAGGGGCTGCAGAGAGCGCAGCGGTCAGAGCACTGGCTGTTCTTGGCTGTTCTCCCGGCACCCACAAGCCATCTATAACTCCAGTCCCAGAGGATGGGTCTCCCTCTTCTGGACTCTCTATGGACCACATGCACATAGTGAATAATGATATATATGTAAGAAAAACACTCAAACACTTAATTTTTTTTTTAAGTAAGCCAATCCATTCTCATTTTTACTATACAACCAGCTGTTTGTTTGTGCGTGGACCCCATTGGTAGTTTGTGAAGCCTATGGGTACTGCTCAGAATTTATAAATAAGTAAAATAAAATGTGTAAWAGAACAAAGGAAAGCAATTATACTGAAATATGGCTTTTTAAAGTACTTGTAAAATAAATTTACAATACAGTAATGTATTTTCTTAATAAAAACCCTGGGGACTTATAAAACTGAACTTGATAACTACTGCCATCTCTAGATAGAAAAAAAATGCAGAAAGATTCTGGGCATGRTGGTATAYGCCTGTAATCCCAGCATCTGAGAGGGAGAAGGATCAGTTCAAGGCTGCCCTAGGCTACATCCTAAGAGAATAGCCTGAGCTACATGTCAGCCTGCTTTATTATTTTTTAAGGCATAAATAATACTACAAGATATTTAAACATCTAAAGAGTCCTGCCTATGCCCTGGTGGTGAACGCTGCCGATCCCACCCTGCCCATACTCACACCTGAGAGCCAACAAGCTCACCAGCACATTAGTGAAGCTATGGATACAATGTTTCCTCTCCAGAYTGATGGCTCTCCTAGTTCTATCCACCCGACTCCTGTGGCCCCAGGAACTCCAAACTAGGTATGCTATCTCTGGGGCCCAGTCCCATGAATATGATATTGATGATCCGCAGCCAAACCAATATAAGGGAAGAGCTTTCACTAGCTGTGTTCCCTCATCTCTGCCTCATACTTTTGTTCTGCCAAACGAACAGGAAGAACTTTGGGAGCAGTAGATTTGAAAGAAATAAAATTTTATAGCAATAAGCAATTATTTAAACCTATGTGACCAACTTGTATGCTAGAATATTCAGCAAGCAAGAAGACCACATAAATATCAATGGCACTGTGAATAATTCTCATTATTTCCATCTGCAATCTCTTGTATAATCCTGGGTGCCAGGTGCTGTTCTGAGGAATGCAACTATCACCTCTTTAATCCTACCTTCAGAGCTACACACCATCAGTTATTCCCGTTTCACAGACCAAACAACTAAGGCTAGAAGAAAGGTTAAGTACAAGGTCAGAAGACTGGGATTCCAGCAGAAATCAGCTGCCTGGGATTTTCTCAAAAGCAGGCAACACCTAGTAAGACCATGAACCGTCAGACTATTCACTGCAAGGAGCCTTCCTTCAGGCTTCCCAGCTGCTCCAGGGGAGGAGTGGAAGGCTTCCCTCACACCCCTTTACCTATTCACAGGCTAGCCAATTAAAAAGAGCCGTGTTCTTTGTGAGGAAAGATTAGCTTTCTATGGTATCTCGTGCCTGGTATTTTTTTCCACCTTATCTAGAGTTATGTTCCAGGAGACACTCAAGCCAGCGATAAGCCCAGTTTCGACTTCACCACACCAGTTTAAGAGAGATTGCACACATATTTGGGACTTAAGCAGGGGGTTAAAAAAAGAACACAGAAACCTCAGTCCCTCTGCATCCTGTCACTATTGACACTGGGTTGCCAGGGGAGAGCAAACCCTGGCTGAGTGACAGTAAGGTGTCTGCAGGGGAACCGGCCCTACAGGTGTGTATTGAGGGAGGCAGGTGTACCAGCCGCATTCCTCTCCCAACACTGAACAAGCGAAGGTTTGTCTCTGCTGGGCAAGACTCCTGGGGCCTGATAAGCCTCATTTAGACAAGAACCTCACAACACAGGAGCACTTGAGCTAGCTGTGTCAACGACAAGGAAAGGAAAATAAAAACGACTCTCATGTGTCAGGCATGGAAACAGAGAGAAGAAAAATGTGGCAAGAGCATCCATCTAGAAAGACACCCCTGGTTAGGATGGTGGTCAGTGCACGTTTGTGTCTTACGGAGTTGCTGCTCTTTCTAAAACTGAACAGCTTTAAAAGCTTCACCTTGGCTGTGGGACACAGCATTCCTCCCTGAGATGACACATCCCAATGGTAGTTGCAATATTAAATGAATCCATTTCCTCCACCACACTCTCCAACCCAATACCAAGGAGCAGAAAGTCAGGCCTGGATCATTCTCAGATTAACAACCTTGTGGAAATAACCCTAAAAGAAAATATTTTTTCAAGATTTTAGGTAATAACATTTTGGGAGCAGATGAAATTTGAGTTTGCATTTACATTTCTGAAAACCCCCGAAGGCCTTTGTTTCCCACAGTTTTCCCCAGAAGCTGGGGGGAGGGGGTGGCACACAGGCCCTTGCAAGCTCAGTGTGGCCTACCTGTCTTTTAGAGTGATCCTAACTGAGCTTGGGCCACATGGCAGAACCACAGGTCTTAATGGCACATCACAAAACAAAGCAGGATGCATGTGCCATAGGTGGTACCCACCAGACCTATTGCTTCCCGTCACATAGGAAGTGACGCTAAGTGAACAACAGTTATCTCCAGGGTGAAGCAGAAGTGGGTTTGTGTGACAGGTTGGACAGTGTGCAGGAGGTGTGTTATCCGCAAGGACGCAGACTCTGGACTAAACCACTCCTTGTTTAAATGCCAACCCTGAGTGGTCTTAGCCAAGTCACTTAAACAGGAGCTGTCTTGGATTCCTCACCACTGCGTAGAATTCCCAACCCACAGGGCAGTTCTGAGGGCAGAAAGAACTGATGATGCCCACATATACAGAAAAGAAACTGACAGAGAGCACGTGCTAGGGACAGCCAATTGTGCCTATTCTTGAAATCCACATGGTTGTCATTTTCTATCAGAACCTCCACAACAGACAGAATAATCAGTATCTTCATTGAGAGATAAAGGATTGAAGGTTAAAGATATTGTGAAATTTGCTCAGAATCAAGCAGTGAAAGTTATATAAAGGGATCCCTTTCTGTTGTATGAATTCAGACACCAGTGGTCTCGGTGTATGTATCTACGTATCCATCCGTCCATCTGTCCGTCTGTCCATCCATCCATCCGTCCATCCGTGTCTCCCTCCCTCCCTCCCTCCTCTTTCCTTACATTTTGAAAGAAAGCTGTGAGAGACACAGAAAGACAAAATAAAGGCATAAAGATTGAAAAGAGGAATATGAATTTTTAAAAAAGAGAATATGAAATTGTCTTGAACAATCTTTCTTTGTGTGTGTGTGTGTGTGGTTTTTCGAGACAGGGTTTCTCTGTATAGCCCTGGCTGTCCTGGAACTCACKCTGTAGACCAGGCTGGCCTCGAACTCAGAAATCCGCCTGCCTCTGCCTCCCAAGTGCTGGGATTACAGGCGTGCGCCACCACCACCCGGCTTGAACAATCTTTTTAACTGATTAAAAAAAATAACAAAACAAAACTAAAACCTAACTAATTACAAATGGAATTCTCTAGGTCAAACTTGCAAGGATATAGTCAGGGCACTCCTTCCTGGTCTCCTAGACAGTCTTCTGGAATGTTCTGCTCATCAAAAAAAGTGAGGATGGAAATGCTCGGGTGAGGGTACCAAGGGTGCCACCTTGCACTGGTTTTCCACTGTYGACGTTCTCTGAGTCTTCTCTGAGACCCAGGAGCAGACTACAATAACCTGGGTGTCGGGGAGGAAAGGCCCTCTCTTCCCCCGTTAAATGCCCCTCAATTTCTCTCCAAAGAAAAGTGACTGTGTTTTCTTACTTTTCTTTAGATCACCAATTTTAGTTCTGGAATTGCAAGGTCACCTTTCAAACACCAACATGACAAGCACAGAGCATTACTGTGCCTCTCCAAGTCGCTAGGCAATTGTAGGAAAGGGGAGAGGACAGCAGCAACCCCGGAGCTGCCAGTCACAATATTTATGCAGGCAGCCGGCAGGGCTTTGTTTGGCTTTCAGTGGAGGATGCAGAGACCTGACAAAGGAAAAATAGAACTCCTCTGCGTCAAAAAACAGCCAAGCACCATTTCCTTTTCTGCTGTCCTGTGTCAGATGCAGACACATCCACAGCACCCCAGGGCTCAAGATGTCCTTCAAAACATACACACACTCAGATACCAAGCACACACAGTGGCTCCAGAAAGGATGCATGGGTTCCGGTGTCAGATACTGTCAGTGAAATAAATGTTTCCATGAAAATTAAAATGAAACAAACAAATACTGGAGTATCCCAAAGCAGTGAAACAGGTACTTCTTCCTGAGACTCAAGAGCTTATCGCCCTCTGTTACAATGAACAAGGCCAGCAACAAAGGAAGCACATGGGGCATGAGTGGGCTCGTACCCACTCATGAGGAATTTTAAATGCTTCCCATTTTGCTAAAAGGAATACTAAGGCTCACAGAGGCTGAATGTGTCAACTTCACATAACTCAGCACTTGGTATTTGGACCATGGTGTGCAAGAATCCAAAGGCTGAGATCCTAACACTAACACAGCCTCAAATAATCACCTCGAGGTTGTCCTTCAGTGGGAAGCCTCAGGTAATTTCAAACTTAGAGCACATAACGAAATGTAAACATTCACACRCTACAATTATCAACAAAAATAAGAGACTGATCTGAGAGCTTACATACTACAGTGATAAACTTCAACAACACAGTAAGAAATAAAAGAATCCATACTAAATTCGTCTATTCATATAAACTTTCAAAGCTCACAAAACTCACCCACCACTGAGGTTGGGGGCAGGATGGTGGTCCTATTTCATGACAAGGAGTGGAGCCCAAAGTGAGCGGTGAGGTTACTGTCAGGTTCTCCATGAGCTGATGTCACTGACCCAGCTGGGAAGACTAGTGCTATGTCGTCTCTTAGGTGTGTCATCATAATGTGACTTCCCTCCCTCTCCCTGACCTCACTCATGTAAAACTCAAAGAAAGACATTCATGAAACTTCCACATGTAAATGGAGGTCTTAAGACAGGCATAAGGGAGACGAAGCACAGTCTCAGGTATACTAAACCTAGCCCAGGCCTTCTCACATAAGCACACCACTGTGAGAGACTACTTCAGTCTTCAAAGTTTAGCTTGGCACTATTTTAAACTATGTTTATAGCAAATAAAGACCTACTTATTGTGGCATCAAAGGGGCATCTGTGCAATCCATCTTGAGAAAAGCCTTCTAGACAGAGTGCTTAGGGTTTATCGCACCAGCAGGCAGTTAACTGTCTGACATGAAACAGCCTCACTCTGGTTAGAAACTGAGCGTTCTGAGACAGTCACTAAGAAAAGCAGAGGATACAGCCTGGGGCCTGCAGCCTGACACAGCTAGACTTATTTCCAACACTCACACAGGAAACAACAACATTCTAGGTAATTTGGCACATATATTTAAGGTAAAAAGCCAACGCCCATGGTCCTAGGAAGGAAAGTACACATTCTGTCCCTTGGCTATTATAGGCAAGAGATCATTGTTTTGACAACTGCCAGGGCACAAATAACATTTCCATTTCTGGAACTTTCTGAAGGACATAGTGGCCAAAGGTACCGAGAAGTCTGAAGTAGTTTAATTCTCTACCTCCTCCATTTGGTTCATTTCAAAAATAATTCGAACTTACTGTGTTCGGACTTTCCCTGATCTCTCTTCCACTTCATTACATTCCCTACACTTCTGCCGTCTTACCATGTGTCTCCTTTACAAAAGTATTCGATTTACAACAATGTATCATTCCTTTGTCCATAAAACTACGTCAATGCATACTACAATGTCTATGTACTAATGAATACTAAGGAAGACCTGGTAGGCAAGAAACTAAATGTTCTATGTTCTCTCTCCCGCTTCCCTTTCTTTGTCCCACTGTCTTTATGAGACAGTCTCTGGTCCAGGTTAGATTCAAGCTCACTATGAATTTGTGGATAACCGAGGCGGTGGTTTCTGCTCACCCTGTCTCCACCCAGGATTCTAGTCAAGCATCACCACGATAGGTGTCTGCCTTCAAACTTTACAAATGCTAGGCAAGTACTTCATCAACTGAACTACATTTCCACTCCCTAAATTCTCTTTTAATACCAAAAATAGGGCTGTAGAGATGTATCAGTGGTCAAGGTGCTTACTGATCTAGCAGAGGACCAAGGTTTCAATATCTACAACCTGTAGCAGGCAGCTCATACAAGCCTGAAACTCTAGCTCCAGATGATCAATTCCTCTGGCCTCTATGGGCACCTGCACTCATGTAGCAGACATAATCTTATGCAGACATACATCCCTGCTCATGACTACAAAAAAATAAATCTTTAATATCCTATACTTTTTGAGACTGTTCTAAACTTGTTCCAGATGGTTCCTCCTCCCCCCCCCCCCCCCCCCCCCCCCCACCCTCGCCTTCCCCCCAGTTAAGCCAGTTTTCCTGAGCCTGGACCCCTGCTGTGGAAAAGCTCCCAGAAAGGCCAGTAGAGATAAGAAAGTGATGTCTAGACAATCCTGCTTAGCTTTCTGAAATTCTCCAGCTGCTTCACTGAACGTCTGCAGTCAAGTCAGAGTTCACATTTCACAGATTCCTCATCAGGGTTTTGACATCTGTGAAGAAGAGATCTGGGGGAGGGGAGTGGACAGACCTGTCTTTGCCTCTAGCCAACCAACACATACAACAACTTAAAAAAGGACATGTCTCTGGTCCTGTGGTCATCAAGTGAGAAGGTGCTCTGTCCCATGGAACAACTCTCAGGGGAGAAAGGTACCTAATTATGTTAATTGCAGCATGGCAACCTAAAATCCGCAGGGACTAAACCACCAAAGTTCCAAACTAGAATTAGAAATCTCATCGTCCCCAAATATACCCACTACTTCCATTACGTAGAGTTACGCAGGGAGGAGGGCTCTCTCACCCTTCACCCATCTTAACTCCCCCATTCCTTCTGGTAAGGTTCCCCCTTGTTTCTATATAACTCACCATTTTTGTTCCTACAGATCCACAAGTAAAAAGACTTTAGAGGAGCCAGGTTTGGTGGCACATGCCTTTAATCCCAGCACTCCGGAGGCAGAGGCAGGTGGATCTTTGTGAGTCTGAAGTCTGCCTGATCTACAGAGTGTGGCCCAGGGCAGCCAGGGTCACACAGTGAGACCCTGTATCCCAACAAAACAAACAAACTTCTGAGATATGAGTTCAAATGCCTGGGTTACACATATTTCCTCCCTCTGTGTTTACCAAAAATAAGAGGTTCCCCCTGACTTTCTGCCCCTGTCTTGTATTTCTCAGACCAGTCTGACTGGCAGGGATGCAAACACTAAGGGGCAAGCTACCATGAAATCCCAAAACAGCTTTTCCATTTCCATGACATGATACTTTCAATTACAGAAGGGGATAAGGAACATTCACCTTTCCATCTGATGGTACCCTCCTGCAGCAGGGAACAACCATTTGTTGAAATGCATTAGAAGTTGTGTAACGAACTGACTATGAAATAGCTCAACAGGCTTGCTCCCTGCTGCTTGGACAGATTGTTTTGGTATGTTGGAGAAACTTGAAGGTAAAATGGTAAGCTTCTGAATCAGTAAAAACCCCTATATTAAAAAATAATAATAAAATAAACTATGCAGTGAAAGAAGAAAACCCCTGATGTCCTTTTGTGGTCTTCATATGTGTGCACATGGACACATATATCAAAAGACCCAAGTGTACGCACCACCCATATAGAACTACCCCCCAAAATTAAGTAATCTCTGTCCAGTGAAAAGAGTTAGTCAACATAAATTTATAGAAATAAAGTCACACTGGGTGTGTTACTACCTACCCACAATGCATTTCCCAGCGGTCTCTGAATGTATTCAGTCTTTACCCCGCCCCTCCCTCGGCTGTAACACTGCTATTATTTTCAGCCTGAGTTCCTTAGGCAACAGTGAGCAAGAAAGTATACATGAGATGTACTGTACAATGTCTGCATTGAAAACATGGCATGGACCACGAAGATTCCTTATAATAAACAAGGAAATGTAACAAAGCAAACAAAACTATGCACTGAACAATACTATGTGTATTCCAAGTGAGTGAGTAACAGCCTGCTGGTTAGATATGGGCTTCAAGGGCACCCTGCAGACGACAGCGGTCCTTGTACTTGGCCCAGTCAGCAACCAAATGGAACAGAGAATGACATCCATCCTTACCCTTTTACGAGCTTCAAAAGTCACCTTTCCATTCAGACTGGCTTCATTACTCTGCTCCCAACCTTCCTGTTAGGTTCCCTTTAATAAAGTTTCTGCAAGATAAACATCATGAATGTCCCATTGTACTCAGGAAAAAAGGAGCGTCCGGCAAATTGCTTGGTTAGCACTAATCATGTAGGAGCTACCTGAGCAATCAGCTAAGTGGTTTGAAAGGCAGTTTCTCCAATTGGAACAGCTTCCATGATTGCATCCAAGAAGCTGTTTTTCTCCTGTTTTATACCAGAGGTTACAAGGTAAGAAGTGAAGCAAGGTGGGTTTCTTTGGTCTAACTGGCAGACTCCTGAGCTGTGTTCTTCAGATACATTCAAAGCCTTCCAAATCCTGTTTGAAAGATGACACTTGCTCTAACATAAAGCCCACTAGAGATAGGAACAATGGCACTCACCTATACTCCCAGCTAAAGAGACAGGACCATCTCTGGAGTCCAAGGGTTCAAAGCCAGCCTGAGTAATACAACCCAGTCTCTAAAAATGAAAGCTAAGAGAAAAGGGAAGGGGGGATGGAAAAATTCTAAATGTCCATTAGAACTTGTGATGGAAGACAAACCACTAGGGAGCTAAGGTGTGGCGCCCCTTAYATGAAGAGGTCACATACTGCCACCAACATCAAGGAAAAGAAAATGCCTACCAAAGAAAAGGGCTCATCTCGAATCGCCTTGAAGTTCCCAAGATGGCCTCATATCTCTGCTCAGGAAGTAAACAGAAGAAAGTAAGGACTCCACATGAGAGGGAAATCCTTGTACACGCCCAAATTAAAAAAAGAAAAAAATCTCTCCTGTGATGGTTTGAAAATGCTTGACCCAGGGAATGGCACTATTGGGAAGTGTGGCCTTGTTGGAGGAAGTCTGGGGGTGGACTTTGAGAGACACTCCTCCTAACTGCCAGGAAGTCAATCTTTTCCTGGCTGCCTACCAATCAAGATGTAGAACTCTCAGCTCCTTCTCTAACCCCATGCCTGCCTGAATGCTGCCATGCTTCCTGCCTTGATGATGATAATCAGAACCTATAAGCCAGCCCAATTAAATGTTGTCCTTTATATGAGTTGCCTTGGTCATGGTATCTTCTTAAGTAATGGAAACCTTAACTAAGACACCTCCCCAAGGCCCTATCTTGAAGGCTCCTTGGATTGTCAAGTCCTTACCAGTGAGTACCTGGCTCTGGCTATAAGGAAGCCTTTGGCTTTCCACACTCCTGGCTATTTAGCATTTACCCAGCTAAGGCTCCTGCTAAGCAGCTGTGTGTCTTCCTCTCCTGAAATACAATCCCTAAGAATCATACAAATCCTTAGGCTTAACMAGGATTCCCTTTCAGAGGATTCCACAAGCTTACCCCACATTTGTTCTCTCGATGGGGCCTTGCCATTAAACTTGAGCTTCAAATGGTCCTCCCACCTCAGGCTCCTCAGAAATATGCCACCAGGCTTGCTCTCCTGCTCCACTCTCTCTCCCATCCAGACAAGCTAGCCATGAACCCAGAGTGCTCTGTGCTGTAGGAGCTACTTCCAGGTTCTCCCGGATTATTAAAAGATCCATCTCCTGGACACTCAGGCCATACTAGAAAGGAACGGGTTTTCAAATAATAAACACTTTTGGAAACCATCTCCATCAAACTCATCTCCTTCTGAGTGCTGATGGTACCAAGGACTGCCTCCCAGAGACAAGTGGGGATTGGCCAAGGCCCCAAGGCATAATTATCCTTGCTCTAAAACCTTGCAAAGAGGCCAGAACCAACTGCGCGTATTTTTCTTAGCTGAGAAACAGATGTAGAGTGCAAACGATTTTCCACTGAATACCTCTGAAACAGATGCAGCTATGTGGTAAATGCTTGCCCTGCCCAGAGCATCCATCCACTGTCAACACAGACCGACACATGAACTCCAAGGCCCCCGTCAATCAGCACTCAGGAAAACTTCTACCATTTGTATCCAGTCTCCCACTTCAGTCATTAAAAGGGCTGCTTCTCCTATTTCACCGTCACCCGTTTTTACAAACTCATTTTATGTAATTAAATGTATTTCAAGAGAACATTTTTAAGTAAAAACTGATATGTCTATAAAGTTCAGACACAGGACCAGCTTCATAAAAATAAGGTAAAGCAAATGGTTCCATTAAAAGCTGGACTCTCTCAACTACATTATGTTAGCAGAGCATAAAAGGTTTCTTAAAATTAATTAATATATTTTGTGTTTGTGTGTGTGTCTGTCTGTCTGTCTGTGTGTGTAGTGTGTGACATGTGATGTGTGAAAAGGAGAAAGTGTGTGCATGTCACTGCAGAGGCGTGGAGGTCAGAAGACAATGTCATAGAGTTGGTTCTCCCTTTCCACCTTTTTGTGAATCTCAGACTTGCAATGCCTAGCATCTTANATGAAGAGGTCACATACTGCCACCAACATCAAGGAAAAGAAAATGCCTACCAAAGAAAAGGGCTCATCTCGAATCGCCTTGAAGTTCCCAAGATGGCCTCATATCTCTGCTCAGGAAGTAAACAGAAGAAAGTAAGGACTCCACATGAGAGGGAAATCCTTGTACACGCCCAAATTAAAAAAAGAAAAAAATCTCTCCTGTGATGGTTTGAAAATGCTTGACCCAGGGAATGGCACTATTGGGAAGTGTGGCCTTGTTGGAGGAAGTCTGGGGGTGGACTTTGAGAGACACTCCTCCTAACTGCCAGGAAGTCAATCTTTTCCTGGCTGCCTACCAATCAAGATGTAGAACTCTCAGCTCCTTCTCTAACCCCATGCCTGCCTGAATGCTGCCATGCTTCCTGCCTTGATGATGATAATCAGAACCTATAAGCCAGCCCAATTAAATGTTGTCCTTTATATGAGTTGCCTTGGTCATGGTATCTTCTTAAGTAATGGAAACCTTAACTAAGACACCTCCCCAAGGCCCTATCTTGAAGGCTCCTTGGATTGTCAAGTCCTTACCAGTGAGTACCTGGCTCTGGCTATAAGGAAGCCTTTGGCTTTCCACACTCCTGGCTATTTAGCATTTACCCAGCTAAGGCTCCTGCTAAGCAGCTGTGTGTCTTCCTCTCCTGAAATACAATCCCTAAGAATCATACAAATCCTTAGGCTTAACMAGGATTCCCTTTCAGAGGATTCCACAAGCTTACCCCACATTTGTTCTCTCGATGGGGCCTTGCCATTAAACTTGAGCTTCAAATGGTCCTCCCACCTCAGGCTCCTCAGAAATATGCCACCAGGCTTGCTCTCCTGCTCCACTCTCTCTCCCATCCAGACAAGCTAGCCATGAACCCAGAGTGCTCTGTGCTGTAGGAGCTACTTCCAGGTTCTCCCGGATTATTAAAAGATCCATCTCCTGGACACTCAGGCCATACTAGAAAGGAACGGGTTTTCAAATAATAAACACTTTTGGAAACCATCTCCATCAAACTCATCTCCTTCTGAGTGCTGATGGTACCAAGGACTGCCTCCCAGAGACAAGTGGGGATTGGCCAAGGCCCCAAGGCATAATTATCCTTGCTCTAAAACCTTGCAAAGAGGCCAGAACCAACTGCGCGTATTTTTCTTAGCTGAGAAACAGATGTAGAGTGCAAACGATTTTCCACTGAATACCTCTGAAACAGATGCAGCTATGTGGTAAATGCTTGCCCTGCCCAGAGCATCCATCCACTGTCAACACAGACCGACACATGAACTCCAAGGCCCCCGTCAATCAGCACTCAGGAAAACTTCTACCATTTGTATCCAGTCTCCCACTTCAGTCATTAAAAGGGCTGCTTCTCCTATTTCACCGTCACCCGTTTTTACAAACTCATTTTATGTAATTAAATGTATTTCAAGAGAACATTTTTAAGTAAAAACTGATATGTCTATAAAGTTCAGACACAGGACCAGCTTCATAAAAATAAGGTAAAGCAAATGGTTCCATTAAAAGCTGGACTCTCTCAACTACATTATGTTAGCAGAGCATAAAAGGTTTCTTAAAATTAATTAATATATTTTGTGTTTGTGTGTRTGTCTGTCTGTCTGTCTGTGTGTGTAGTGTGTGACATGTGATGTGTGAAAAGGAGAAAGTGTGTGCATGTCACTGCAGAGGCGTGGAGGTCAGAAGACAATGTCATAGAGTTGGTTCTCCCTTTCCACCTTTTTGTGAATCTCAGACTTGCAATGCCTAGCATCTTAYAGACTAAGCCATCTTACTTTTTTGTTTGTTTGTTTTTGTTTTTGTTTGGTTTCTCTGTGTAGCCCTGGCTGTCCTGGAACTCACGCTGTAGACCAGGCTGGCCTCGAACTCAGAAATCCACCTGCCTCTGCCTCCCAAGTGCTGGGATTAAAGGCGTGTGCCACCACTGCCCGGCTCTAAGCCATCTTACTAACCCCATAAACTTATTAACACCTAAAAGAAACTTCTCTGGGATAATTTCAAAAACAGAGAATTCATGGAAAAGAATCTGAATGGAAACAGGAATAAAGACAGTCCCCTCTCTTTCAGCATGAGGGCAGAAAATGGTATCACAGCCACAACTTACACCCTAGAGAAATGCCTTCTCCCAAAATGCCCCTCAGACGTCAAACATTTACAAATGACTCTCTATTAAAATACCCCAAGGTGATTCTGATCCAGCTAGATCAGCCAGAGCCCAACAGGAAGACTGGGCTGGAAATTCAGTGTTCAGGAAGGTATTTTGGCAAGACACATGATGCTGCAAAGTGATCGACCTTCAAGAACTCAAGGTCACGCCTGAAAGGCAATGTGCATTGGTGTGTCTCCCTGTTGTCACAATTCAAATAAACAGGCTTTCCAACTACAAGAGCCTTTGCCACCCTGTAGACAAATCCTTCAATCTGTAGAATGGGACAGAAAACCAAGTATGCAAATGACGAGAGATAAAATATGACAGACGGTGGTGACTCAGCTGCACAGCGGGAAGCAGCTAAGCATCAACTTACTCACGTGTAAGTGAGGGTGCTCGGCCGAAGGCTGATCTGAAGAACAAAGATGAGGTACAAATGAAGTACCAGGCAGAGTGGTATGGACATAGCTGCGGCCATAGTCCATGAAATCTGTTTCCTTTATAACACACAAAACCAGTTAAGTCATTTACTATTGTAGCTCACGCATGCCACATGACTAAAACAAAATCCAAAATCTTTGTTCTAACTGTAATCTATATGTACTTCTTCACTTACTCTCACCAAACCCTATGAAGTCACCACTGCTATTTCCAGTCATAGATGATAACGTTAAAGCACAGAGAAATATTCTGGAACTTCATAGGGTGGAACACAGGACAGTCAGGGCTTCAAAGCACACGTTGCTAATAACCTGTGCATGAGCCTTTAACATATCATTAGTTAAAGAATTCAGAGGAAGGCTAGAGGGATGGACAAATCAAGCCTTGTAAAAGTCTGAGGCATAATCTAAACATCAGGCATATGAGAGCCTACTATAAAATTCTTTCAATTTTGCTGAACATTTAAACTTCTACAGTGGTAGATGGAAAGATGGCTCAGCGGTTAAGACTATTTGCACTCTTGCAGAGGACCTGAGTTCAGTTCCCAGCACCCACGTGGCAGCTCACAGAAGCTGTAGTTCTAGTTCCAAGAGGTCTGACACTCTTTTCTGGCCTCTTCAGGCACCAGGCACATATTCTATGCACCATACATGTAGGCAAAACATTAATATATATGAATATATATGAATATATGCATATATCCATATATAATAAATATATATACATTTATATATACATATATAATAATTTTTAAATGAAAAAACATCTTAGAGTATGAGTCACCACTTAAAACAGAAGAGAAATAGTACAAGGGAATGACGAGCTCTAAATAAGGAACACRTCAATGCAGGCTGAAAGGACCTCTCCCAGACACTATCCCTCCCCAAGCGTGTCCCAGATGAACTCTGTAAACACTGAATCAAGTTACAGGGTACCCTATCTGGAGGCCAAGACTAGGAGAAAGAAATAAATGGACTGTCAGACTGGGTCCTCTGCCAGCCAAGTGAGGGCAATCCTCTCCCACCACAAGTGTGCGTGGAAATACCAGATCACAGGCCTCAGGGGGAACCTGCCTTCTGACACTGCACATGCAGGCAGATACTTCTGGCTCGAAAATGGTAAGGAATGCGGGCGCCTAACTGCGCCTATCTTTATGCACTGGCAAGAACCCAAGACAAGTTTATAGGCTCCAAGTCCCCAGCACCATAGATGAGGACCTGTTCTTAAAATCCTGGCAGGCACTGGGATGGAGGAAAGTGCAGAGGGACCTTACCCAGATGAGACTGCCAAAGCAGGGGGAGGAGGCGAGAGGGGGAGTCTCCAGGTCACCCTGCCCACCCTGCCTTGGAGAGAACTCAGGCATGCTCTCAAAGAAGATGAACAGTGTTTCTTAGGCA
>BDUI01021806.1:8473-20190 GCA_002335545.1 Apodemus speciosus
TGAAAAACAAGCCACGCTTGGGAGCACATATTCCAGTGATAAGGTGGTAAAGATACTCAGAAATTTGGAACAACCTGGTCCAAATAGTGAGTTCCAATCAAATCAAGACATGTCATAAACACGCATTCGCGTGCACGCGCGCGCGCGCGCACACACACACACACACACATTCACACTCACATTCACTGTAGAACAATATCCCTCATTTGCATATTTTACTATTTTATACCTATTTAATCCAGATTAGAAAAGTTGCATTATTTTAATATATATTAAAACAATAAAATCCATGTGTATTAAATGAGTAGCTGTTAGCTACTGAAGTTAAGACATTTCTTTGTTTCCTTTCCTATAGAAGTAATTTAAACTCCATTGCAGATTTAAAAACACTTCTCTGGCCTGGGTTCACTGACTCTGTACTTGCTTCACTTCTTAGTATTTGAAATAATATTTTTCTCTTTTACTTGTTGCTCATTACTAAATATATCACTTGAAATGATCCTTCCTCTTTCACTGAGGCTACTAATTTCTCTTGAGCCTTCTGGTACCTCATATCTAAATAGTCATAACTGTGTGTCTGTAATTATGTTTTTCATAATTGCTAATCTTCTGTTCTGATATTTTATGTTATATATATGTATTATATATAAAATATGTATGTAATAGATATGCTAATATATGCATGTATACATTCCTATATGCCAAAATAAGCATGTATGTATTGGATTATTTTTCTATTGCTGTGACAAAATACTCCTACTAAAGCATCCTAGGTAGAAAGGCTTTCTTTTGGCTGACAACTGAAGGGTATCATCCATCACAGTTGGGACATTCTTGTGGTAGGAGGTTGAGGTAGCTGTTCTCATTGTATCCACTTAAATATCCACATATTCCTTTCTGCAGGTACTGATACATATTTTACTTGGCTTTGTAGCTGTAGGTTGAGCTATAGGTTGAGATTTAAATTTCTTTTTAAAGAGGTTTCTTATTCTTCCTTGTTTCTCATTTCCTTCTCATTTTCTCATAGCCAGAGAAAAACTTGCATTTCTATTGCTTAGAATATTGCATGGCTTCTTGTCAGTCCTATTTGGTGTTAAGTTTAATGAATAAAAGGAGGTTGAATATTTTTTTAATTGAGAGACAATTTTCTTCTATAAGATTTTTTCAGTTATGTCATTTAAGCTTTCTGTCTATTTCATTGTTTTTAGACTGGACGGGTTGTTTTAAATGTCAGTTACTAATGTGTGAATAATAATATATTACTTTGTATAGCCTCAGCTTTCTGCTTTGAGACTGAATGTCTACTGTTTCAAAAAGATCATGTTACTTTTATTGTAAACATTATCCCATCACATTGGGCATTATCATTTGTAATGATAAACAGGTTTTTTAAGGTTTCAGCTCTGTCATTTTACTCGGTAGGGCATTCTTTTTGCTGGAAGGAAGCTTTGATAACTCATAGGTTGTCCACCAACAAAGTGCATTCATTCAGTTCCCAAAGACTCTCCCTGCACAAATTTATCCAGGCTGGATCGTAGTATTATATCAATTTTAATCTATTCCCCCTTGTACTAAAAGTGTCAAGTACAGAAAATTTCTTGGATTTCTCTTCAGTAGTTTTCTGTATGGAAGGGGACAGTTGGATTTAAGTAGTATCCATCAGTCAACACCCTCTATATTATTTTGGGAAAGAAAAACATCCCTGTTTTTCAAAGTCACTATTTTTAAATTGTCTTAAATGATTTACTTAAAACATATTCTCATATTCTATTCCTATGGTCTTTGACCACATGCTCTGAGACCATCCATGAATTTTCCCAAATGGAAAGACTGAAACTCTTCCTTCATTATTGGTTCTGAAATTCTAGTGTAAATACATATAGGAAAAAATTATTTTTTGTTGATAAAGGTAAAAGTCTTAATAATGTGTTACTCTGTTGGCACACAGTACTAGAATGAAACAACAGCAAAAAYAAAACAAAAACAAAAGCAGTAGCAGTAGCAGTTCGTAAAAAGAAATGGTAGAATTGCCATTTTTATTGGCAGTAGTGCTATGTGGGAATTTGTGTAAATAATGGATTTCCTGGGACAGGATATCTAGAAGATTTATGTGAAAACTGCCACAGCTTTAATTGATGTGGCTGAGGTATCTCTGTACTACAGAACAAACAAGGCTAAGATGTCTCTGCCGTCTGTTGGGTGTAGCGAGAATGCTGTATTTATTGAGTGTGAGGAGACTGTATATTTGCAAGTGCTTTCCTGACGACCAGTGGAGTCTGTTTCTCATCTCTAAGAACAGCTTAGAAATTCTGGTCAAGCTAAAGGGGAAGATAGATTGCCATTTGGGTGAATTATTGTTCGTAAGAACTCTCATGAAGGAGCACAAAGATGGATTAGTATTTATGAGTCAGTGAGTTACAATTCGACTGTATAATATTTCTTAAGGAGGTGAAATAAAATTGGCAGTAAAACCATGCTGTTTTATATTTTTGGTTTCAAGTTTAACTGGTTGCCAAGTGGGGGCTTTGCTAAGTCCCCACCATCTTTGCTGTGTGCAGCATGCTCGCACTAGCTAATCTTTATCTTACTGATTTTCTTTGGATTAAGTGAACAAGGATAGCAATTTTACCTGTAATCTCTTGACAGCAATTCATTTGAAATAAAAATTAATTTACCATAAATTAAATAATACAGTTATTTGGAGACACTATGAAATATTTAGATTAATTTCAGAATTAAAGATATTTTAAAATAAAAATAATGTTGAATTCAAGTGATAAAACCTATTTTTTAATTATCACTGAATCTGATATTTTAATATATTTACCTGCAATATCTATGGGAGTATACTTATGTCACAACCAGAATTGAAATGTATGTTTAATTGTGAACTGAGAGGCAGTTTTGAGTTCTATATAACAAAGCACATATTATTTTTAATAAATTACATAAATAGGTAGGTCACCCTTTTTGGAGTATGCACTTTTGTACAAACTATAGTAATATAAAGTGCACTGTTCATGTTTTTATATTACTAGAAACTCTTGTCACTGTGTGTAAGGGCATTTTCATTTGAGAAAAATTTGCCATGGTCTGGAGTCATTTGTGCATATTCAACATGAGCAAACAAATGTTTATTGCTCAAGTTATATTTAGAGAATTAATTTTTGTCAGACTAGATATTGGCTTATTTGTGTCATTTAAATTGTATTTTATTTTTGTGGAATTTTCTATTCATAATTTAGTTTACAATGGTTGGCCTGCAGATAAATGGGGTGTTTTGTGTGATTTGTATAATTTATGTCTTCTTTTGCCTAAAATTGGTAAAACATTTGATTTCTATTTGTGAGAGGAAGAAACAGTTTTGGAATTGAAGTGTGTCGCTGATGGTTAATGTTTCTAAAATTAGCTTACATAGAATCTTTAGATTTTGAGTTTTCTTGAAATGTTTTTTTAAATAGGCAATGCCGGTGAAAAACAGGTAATTTACAATCAAGTGATGATCAAGTGTTCTCTATTTCTTTAATTTTCATGTTGGTTCTTAATGACTTCAACAGAAACATTAAAATTATACAATTTGGAAAATAACTCCATATTTTATGAAAAGCAAGTTTTATTTCTTATTTATGGAAAAATAATTTAATGTAGCAGAAAGAGGGAGCCTTTGTCCAAAGACTTCAGTCATGTGCAATTTCACTTGCTTTTCATGTCGATACGAGGAAATACATACAGATGAATCACTACACACACTTCCTCCTCCTCCTACACACACTTAAAAAGCCAAATCCCAGATACTGGAGTAAACCAGCTGAAATTACAGTACTAGCAAAAGAAGCAGGCAAGATTTGAGATTTGAAATTCACCCTATTACCTTATTTTAATTTTTTGAGATGATAATGTAATGTAATTATGCTGTACACCTAACACAACTCCTGAGACTAAAGCTCAAAGTCATTTTACCAGATGTGACAGAAATATATCAAGATTACCCCTTTTCCAAAAAAGATGTATTTGAATTCTTGAAAGTAAAAATTCTAGACATTTTTCCTGTAAAAATGTTTTCATTAATATGTTGTGATCCTTATTGGCCACTAGATGGCAGTAGATCACCTTTTGACAGGCACAATGCCCTAGTGCACTGTAACAATCTGTCACAGCCAGTGGAGAAGATGCTGACTGTAGGTTTTTGCCTACATTATGGCAAAATTATGGCAAGTATTTATAGTTTGGATAAGTTTTCTGAGTCCCATTTCAGTGTTCTTGTCTCTTTACTTCTTTTAGAATTCTTAAGGATTTTGCACTGAAATTAAAACTCTTAAACTCATCTGAGCTATGTAGGTATGGATGGAATTGGACATAACCATCTTTGAAGAGCTAAGATAGCTCAGGTGTCAACATGTTATTTAGCCAAAGTTTTCTGGTTATCTTTCATTTTACTATTTATTTCAAGATTYCATTCAAGGGATGGGAAAGTCTCCATACTAAAACAGTCCATGATCCCCTGCCTAGGGGTTGGTGCCACTCACAATGGACAGGTCCTCTAACGTTCACTAATCTAATCAGTAATGTCAYCTGAAAGACACAGTTGGCTGAAGTCCAAGCATACTTTCCAGGATGGGAGGCTTTAAAACAGATTTTGAGGGAATTTCTTTATGCAATAAAGTGAAGAATTCTTTAGTAACCCTTTCTATTGATTTTTGCTTCAGTCTTTTGAAAGATGTTTTCAAGTGTTTTTGTGGCTGTTCGTTTTGGTTTTGGTAGGGAAAAAAGAACTATCTGCTATTTTGACTTGGAACAAATAATTTTCTTAGAATCACTGAAGTACTATCTCAGCTCCATTTCCTGACCGAGTGGAAACAAACAAACAAAACACTATGACAAACACACAGAGAAATAGTTCATTTGCTAATCATACCTTCATTGCAAGGAGGTCAAGACAGTGGTAACTCGAAGCAGTTGCTATTCATGTTATGTCCAATACCAAGAAATGTAGACCACTGAATACCACAAGCTAGTGTTCATCTTCCTTATCCACACTTAAGCAGGACGCCCTGCCTAAGGAGTGGTAATACCCACAAAGGACAGATCTTCTCACAGCAGTTAATCTTGTCAGGATAATGCCCACAGACTTTCCACAGGCCAACTTGATTGGATAGTGCCTTCCTGAGTTTTTTCTGAGGTGAATCTACCTTGTGTTAACAAAAGTAACCTTCCTGTATGTTTTGTTTTAGTCTCATCTATTGCTTGTTTTTAAAATTTTTATAAGATAAAAAGAAGAAAGGTATGAATTATAAATTAAATAACATTCTTCCTATCTCTTTATATCCCTTATTTGATCCTAATATACTTACTGGATTGTGTTACTGTTTAATCTGTTGTATAAGTCCTTTTTGAATATTTATTAATATGCTTTCTTTGAAAATATGCTCCTACTGAAGATAACATTCTCTATCTGTAGATTTGTATTTATTTACTTTCTTGTTTTACTGTACATATTTCATTATTATAGTACTAATCCTTTGAAGTGCTCTTGTGCATACTTTAAAATATTGTTTATAACAATGTTAAAATTTAAAATAACATTCAGTCCATGAATAAAAGGAACAAGCAGCAGTAAGAAGAAAAAAATAAAAACATCACGCCTAGAATAACAGCTAACCTTAGAGTAGACGAGGACTGAAGAACTCAGGCTGTTCATTTCTCATGTTATGCTGCCTATCTGTCGAATGTGGTGCTAATAGTTTTAGTATATCCATGCACAGAAAATCAAGGCAATAGTTCATGATGATCCGCCCTCAGTGTGTGTGTGCGTGTGTGGGGGCATGTTTGTGTATATGTGTGTGTGTGTGTGTGTGTGTGTGTGTGTGTGTGTGTGTGCACGCGTGTGCTTGTTTGTACAAGTTCATATGGGAATTTGCGTGTCACTGCTCAGGTATATCAAGCTTTGTTTGCTTGGTTGGTTGGTATGTTTCTGAAAAAAAAAAAAAAGTCTCATTGGCCTGGGACTCTCCCAGTAGCTGAGGGAGCCTTCTGTCTCTGCATCTTCAGTGCTGGAACTCAAGTGTACACTACTGTGACCGACTTTTTTTATGTGGATTATAAGAATTAAAATCAAGTCCCTAGGCTTACAAAGTAGGAATTTCATGAAATAAATGATGTCCCTACCCCTAGACCAAAGCTCTCCTTTTTCATTTATTTTATTTTTGAAATTATACTATCATTACTAAGTTATCTGCTTCCTTTCCTTCCAAACCTTCTTATATATCCAACCTTGCTCTTTCTCAAATTTGTGGCCTCTTTTTATAAATTGTTGCAACATGCATATATGCATATGCATATATATTCCTAAATGCAACCTTTTCAGTCTCAATAATGTTACTCGTGTGTATGTTTTCAGGGCTAAAAGCCAATTCATGTGCTCTTCTTGATGGATGTTATTTTCCCACTCTGCAGTTTTAGTTGCCTATTGATCTTGATGTACAGTTGATGTCTGATGGTCTTTCCTTTGTCTGGTTTGAGATGAATATTCCTTGATTCTCTGGCTCTTACAAGGTGTCTTCCATTTCTTCTGTMATGTTTCTTGAGCATTAGGGAATATTTCTAGATAAAACTATCCATTGGAAGTGGGCTCCACAAGTCCTTTTGACTGCAGTTTTCTTTAATGGTCCCTGTCTGTTGCAAGACATTGCCTCAATGAGAGGTGAGGACAAAACTTACCTATACAAACAAGGGAAAGTGTTGAGAATGCCATTAGGGATTATGCTGGTTTGATATGCTGGTGGTTGTAAATTCTCCTCCAAGATCCATGATTTCACTTGCCCTGCAGAGTTAACTAGATTTCTAATGAGATATGCTTTACCTCCTGTTGAGCAGCTGTTATGGCTAATTTGAAACTTGTTGGTTAGCATCAAGGTTGGTTTATCACTACTGCACCCTTAGGAATTTTGTACCATCCTGGTCCTTGTCACTAATAGGCATTCCAGTTGGGTCGACTGTTGGTTACTTACCTCATCTGGAAGCTTGCATTACATCTTCTGGGACCGTGAAAGCTAGTCTTCAAAGAGAGGACATTAAGATCAACTCCAGATCAGGAACCACTGAGCACTTTGTCTGAAATCCATGGAATATTCCTCAACAGAGATTTTTCTCTGCACCTGTAATGGTCAACTAAAGGCAATTGCAATAGACTGTATGTTTGGGGAGGATATTGGACACACCTGACTAACAACTCTAAAGAATGCTTCTCATACCTGGTATTGGGGTGTTTATTAGATTGTTATTGGATCTTAGAGGGAACATTGTCAGCCTAGATACAAAAAACTTTCAAATATATGCACATATATGTGTGTGACTATATGACATGCAATATAGTTTTTTATAAATAATTAACAGAATGATTCCTTACAAATTTTAAACATCTTTACTGTTATTTTACTCTACTTCATCCTTTGGTGTTGATCTTCTTCTCCATTCCCTGAAGAACCCCCTCTTTCCCATTTTCCTGATCAGATCAATTGTACCCTGCTCATTTGRTTCATATATATCAATGGTTCTAGTTTATTAGATAAAATTTTTAACTTTTAAATATTTCTTTTCCTCTACAATAACATTTTCTGTCTTACTCATAGCATCTKGTACATTCATATCAGCTTTCTTATATATATAGGGGACCATGAAATACTCTACAACAAATACTGAACACTTGTCACAAATAATTTCATTTCATTGGTTATGTATTAATATCAACAGTGTGAGAAAAGAGGACGATATCATGTACTCATCTAAAATGTTAATAGTAAAGCTTTGGAAGTTATAAAATTTTCTGTGGGTCAGCTATATGTTGTAAACAAAATGATACGGTGAAATGAGAGTCATTCCTCACATACTTTTGACTCAAAATTTCTGAAATAATTGAAGGCAGATTTTATATTTTCCAAAGACTTCAACCTCAGAAGGTGCTCAAGAATGGTAGAAATTATGGAAATTGATCCTCTACATAGTATGAGGTGATCACTCAGAATGTTTAATATTCCACCCCTCAAACATTTTTCATTTACCTCTGTTTGGAGCCTTTGAGGTCATTGGTTAGCACCAAAATACTAATCAGGTATTTATGGGTTAAAATTATATTTTAATGARCATTGTTTTCCTATATAGCAAACACATGCCAAATGTACACCAAATTCACTGGAAGCAAAATGTATAAATAAAAATTAAATTTCAGGCTTGCAATTTACATTGGAATATTAGTGTTTCCTCTTATCAGATGGAACCAATGTATTAGTGACCAGTGTTCTGTGCTGTGATGTATTCAGAATGATATTGTATTCTTTTAGTACCTTCGAACCSTTCTTTTCATAAAAGCCATGATACCAGCATCTCTTAAACCTCCGCCCCATTCACAATTAATGGACAGGAATAATTTTTGTYYCYGAAGGAGAAGAAATTATTTTAAAAWTTGTTTTGGGGGGATTGTGTAAGAAAAATATGTTTGGCATAAAATGTGCACTGAAATACTCTCATCATGTATCACCATATGCAACGATTAATACACAGAAGACTTTAAAATCGTATAAATACTGATTTGTATGATAGTATAATATAATATCAATATGATGTATAAAACAAGTGTGATATTAGAAACCTTGTATATTCCAGGTGGTTTAGAATCTTTGAAATATCTTCAACAGCTAACTGTGGACCACAATCAGTTAATTAGCACTAAAGGTCTTTGTGAAGTACCAACCATCGTGAACCTGGATTGCTCACATAATCATCTTACTGACGTTGATGGCATTGGAAATTGTGGATTGCTCCAAATAGTAAAGTTGCAGGGAAATTACCTAAGAGAGGTAAGTTCTTTAAATCAATTGATTTCCATAATTAATATATTTCTTTTAATAGAAATAGCTACCATACACTTTGAAAGAAATTTCAACAATTTTTTTCTTATTTTTTAATTATCCAACTGTATGTTCTTTCCAAGTTACCTTTTTTTACATTTGAGCTGTTGTTAGCACATATTATGTATACACAATAATCAGTTTCTGATATTTTCATACACGTMCATAACTTTCTTTCACTGTAATTACAAAACACATTACCATCTTTTATCTACTTCCAATGCCAGCTATTACCCTTTGAACTAGGTGCCCTCTTAAATACTTTCTTTCTTGTGTGTGTGTGGGGGGTGTAGAGGGACACAGAGAGGGTTTCATTAGGTCTGTGAATAGAAATATAGCTAGACATTTTTTTAAAGTAGCATGTAACCCCTACTATTAACTGCATAGAAATCATCAGAGGCTGAGTGGGCTCCTTGTGACACCTCCCATTCATTGACTAGGTAGGTGTTGACATGCCTAGTCTTGAAGAGACCCTGTGCAGGTAATCAGAGCAGCTATGTGTTCAACCATGCCCTGAAGACACTGTTCTGCACCGTCCCACCTCATTCACTCATGTACCAGCATTTTCTCTGCTCCTTCTGAGATCCTACATGAACTTTGGGGARAATACTATAGATGTCCCACTTATGACTAGTCATTCAACACTAATTTATTTTATTTTTTTGTATTTTATCTGTTCTGATKAATCTCCAYAGTCACAGWTGTAGAACTAAGCTTTTCTGAAACTGACGGCAGTAATATTATATGATAATAACTTAAGTTATTGAGATGGTATTTTTTGAGAAGCACATCCTGYTTGGTTAATAAAACAATAACAATACCTTTCCTATTAGGGAGTATGAACTTTCCAGCTATGAAAATTTATACCAGCTTTACAATACCACAGAGTAATTCTCCCCTATAGACCAGGTATCAAATTTAATCAGAAAGTAGTTGTTGGCCCAAATGACAGATCTGCCACTCCTGAACTACTGTGTGCATCCTACCAGTTGTGTGAATACTGTGGAACACGGAGCATAGTGGAGGGTGAAGGTCGATGGCAATTCTCTCCCAAAAACCTCTATAGCATTTGGCAGCATCCTGGAGGCTCTACAGCAATGAAGCTCCAGCCCAGTTCCATTTTATTTCTCYCCATCATGTGACCAAGGTAGCTACAGTCTCTCTCAGTAGGCTCTTAACCTGCTGGTTCTGGTTGGCTATCAAGAACAGTGCCAATTGCCACCGTTTATTATATCATTTAGGGGCCAGCAACCTGAAGAAGTAAGGAGCCCTCCTGGAACTGGTATCTTTACTAAGTAACCTGTGGCCCCTGAGAGCAGCTTAACCCATGTATACTGGGTATCATCAAGAAAAACTCGTTTCTTGTTTTTGATTAGATTCCCTTATGATTTTTCCACACCTCATTCATTTTATCTGACCCTTCAACCTCAGTGTCTTCCCTTTCATACATGTATCCTGACATTCTATCCTCGCTGAAGTAATATTTCTTTCGCTCATAAGCCCCTTTTCATTATTTTATATTGTTAACCATTTAGTAAAACCCCCAAATGCTTATAGTGTCTTGTGAATCTAATTTAACATAAGATTCTCATAATACTAAGATATAGAATATCAGAATATTCTTCTACCTATTTTATAAGTTGGACCAGGATTACCTATTTTGAAATTAAATTTTATTTTGTCATAAAATTTCTTTTATAAAAACTTTCAAAATTAATGTTACTTTGAATGCATTTTACCCATACTGGAAGACTCACAATAATATAATCTGAAGTATGAWTAAATTTTTACCAGAATGTATACATTATAAGCTTTGGTAGAATCTATTTTTACTGCAATGTATATATTATACACTTTGGTAGAATCTATATTTTTTCAATTTGCTTACAAGATATGCTATCAAATAACAGTATATTTAATTGTAGCCTCCATCCTTAAGAAATCATGTTCTGCTCAGAGAGCTGCATTTGGATGACAACAGCATCTCAAGTATGGAAGGACTTTCATCTTGTTGGTTGCCTTTACTACAATATCTAAGCATCTCACAAAACAGGTGAGAATGCATTTTATTTTAGACATGTATTCAAACAATAATTAATTGAATATTATGGTGTGACGTATATGAATAACTACACAAATTGGGAAATCAGGATTCACCAAATTAATCAGTACACAATATATAAGGATAACCGTAGCATTTTAAAAAGCAAAGTGGCAGACTAACCCTAGGCTTTTAATAAAATTCTATAAGTATTTTTCTCCTCATTTGGTCCCCTCTCTAAAATGTACTTGTAGAACTATCTCATGGCAGGTATGTTTATGTTTCTAGAATTTTGGTCTTTGGAAAATACAGAATGTAGGGACTTTATTCAGAAACATGTCTCATTGCTCTCAAGTGATATTTATTAAGTCATGAAATGATGGATTTTTAGTCTTCTTTCATTTTGCTTGTCTTTTGTSATTGTTAAGATGGGTTTACATTTGAATTCTAGCAGATATTATGTAACCCTTAAATTATCTTAACACTACATGAAATGAGGACCTGCACCCAAAGACACATCAGAGATGGCCAAACATCTGTATATTTGGACAGAATCATGGTGTAAAGTCAAAATACCACCACAATGTGTGTCCTCCTTTCTTCCTGTTCTAAACATTTCTTTGAAGGCTGTTGACTGTAATATGATTAATTTACTCACCACAGGCATATGGAAGAAGGTGGTTGGACTATCTATAACAAGAAATTTATTCTTGAGTTAAATGATGCTTATGAGACTAGAAGAAAGGACAAATATGTGTGTGTGTGTGTGTGTG
>BDUI01021807.1:11287-23789 GCA_002335545.1 Apodemus speciosus
AAAGCTCACAGATAAAAACACTTGACCTGTGAAATATCTCTTGCTTACTTTTAATGACTCTCTTCAACTCAGGAGTTTGCCATAATCACTCCTTCTTATTGATGTGATGGTAAATTAATCTTCACACTTTCAGGGGGCAGGGATTGAATGCACCTGAATATACACTTAAAATTATGCCCTGAAAATCAATTTTTTTTCTTGATGGAAGATCACACATCAGTCTTTAATAATTTCAGGTCCTCAGTGTGAAATTTTATTCGGGAAAGAAGATATTTTTAAAACTTATTTTGATGGAAATAAATGAAATTGTACAATAAACTTGGCTCTTGTGCCAAGTTTACACCTCACTTCRTGTAGATACTAGCAGGTATTCTCTGCTCACAAGCAGAAGTTGTTGCAGTAGGGAAGGATGAGTGAATGGAAGAGGATGGAGAGAGAAAACAGGAGGGAGAGTCATAGAGATTATTGAAATAAAAATGGATTTATTTTAGCCTTGAAAATAGGCTGATAAAAGCCTTCTTTCAACAAACCAGGTTCTGACTCTAAAGAAATGTTTAAGRAGCTAGYCACACCTTTTCATTAAAAGGTAAATGTCTTCCTTTCAGAGAGTACCTAAATATGAGCTCTCAAAACACAATATTCTATCTAAGTTCAAATCCTAACTAATGCTGACTAGCTAGTCAGACCTTCAAGTTTCTTTCTGTTCTTCCGTTTTCTTATCTGTGAATTGACAATAACTGTATCTCCTTATAAAATTTAAAAGCATTTAATTCCTTGCCTCTCACCAACAGTCTCATCTTAGTTTCCTAGATTCTACTAGTACTCAAATTAAATGTACAAATCTAAAAGTTTGATGCTAAGGTCCAGACATAAGACTATAAGAGAACAGAGATAGTAGAATCTAGGTAATTTGGAAAGACAAGAAGAAAGGATAAGGTCGTGGTTTAAATAGGGGATTGGAGGGCACAGTAGGCCATAAAGAAACATTAACTAATGCTAAGGATTTTTTTTAAAGCCATAAGGACTACTACATTATAAATTCTATATTTTTCATATAAAAGGGTTTAATTGGAGTTACCATATACAGGGGATTTTATTCCTCTCAGAAGCTACAGTTGACAAATAAAAATCCCAATATCAACTGTGAGGACCTCTAACTTTTGGTCAGAAGTGTTCTGGAGACCCAAGAATACAGGCTATCACCATGTTTTTGATTGCCACCAAAACATGGTAATAAGACCCTATTGCTGAAAAAAACCACACACATTGGCTACAGAATACAGATAAATAAAGTTGTAACTAGCCAGGAAGTATCCTGCCTTATGGTTAGCCTCCATACTGCCAGAAAGTGCTAGGCACACTATTCATGTAAAAGACAGAAAGAGAGAGAGAGAGAGAGAGAGAGAGAGAGAGAGAAGGAAAGAAGGTCACCAAGAGTCTTACCTATCTCTGATTCCCATGAACTGCAACAATGACTGGCATGACAAGATATTCTCATGTGTACAATAGTGGTACAATAGTCTTGGGAGTAACCAATTATTTTTYCCAATTATTTTTTGATTGGACCTAAGGAGGTAGTATGTCTGGTACTGTAAATCTGACAAAGAATCTATGTTTATGTAGCTTAGAAGCTCCAGGAGTGAACCTACTACAATTATTCTGCTTAATGGACATAATATCAAAATGCCCTTTAAATTCTTAGATAACACAGAAATACACAATTGATCGAAAGGCAGAGAATAAATATCAGTAGAGGGTTCATCCACAAAAGGAACAACTATATCACACCAACTGCTCAAAGCCCAGGGACATTGTGGAAGAAGGGGCAGAAAGATTGTAAGAGCCAGAGGTCAGAGAGAACCATAACAAGATGGAATCTTCTGGACATGATGAGACTCATGAACTCACAGTATCTGTGGGTGCCTGCACATGATGAAGCCAGTCAAGATTCTAGCCTGATATGAGAAAGAGTATACAAGCCTCTCCCACTAAACTGATGGTTTCTGGAGGAGGAAGAGTCAATTTTCTTTAAAAGTATGGTATCTAGTAAAGTATCCAGAAGTATATGAATATCATAAATTGGAGTCAGTGAATTATAACAACTTTTAAAGGGAGATAGTAGTGGATATGAGAAGAGTCATGGTGAGAAATGGGAAGTGGATATAATAAAAATACATTACATTTATATGATTGAATATAATTCAGCTAATAAAAAAGAAATTATTACATTTGCAGATAAATGGGTAGAGGTAGAAACAATTGTCCTTAATGAGGCATCCCAGACCCAAAAAGACAAATATCATGTGTTTTCTCTAATATGTACATATCATTTTATTTTTAAGCTTAAGATATGTGTATTTCAAYCCAAATAACCACAATTATGTAGCTAGAAAGGGAGATAATCTTCCAAGGAAGGGAAATAAAATTCAGTTTTATAAAAAATAAAGGGAAAACTAGAATATGAGGATTAAATGGGGAGCAGAATGAGAGGGCAGGGTAAAGGTGGGGAATATAAGGAGGGCCAAGTAACACAAAAGACCCTTTACAAATCTATATAGAAACTTATTACTCTAGAAGCTTCTTAAAATATATAACATAGACAGACAGACAGACAGACAGACAGACAGATAGATGATAGAGACAGACAGACAGACAGACAGACAGACAGACAGACAGACAGACACACAGACAGACAGACAGACACACAGACAGAGAGACAGACACACAGACAGACAGACAGACAGACAGACAGACAGACAGACAGACAGACAGAATTAAAAGGAAAACAAGAGAGAAAAGAACCAAGAATAATTCAACTAACCACAAAACCCCACCAAATCCACAGGAATTAGTAAATTCCTCTCAATAATAAACACAAATAGCCTTGACTAACTATTTAAGAGATGCACCATGACTTACTGGATTAAAACCAAGATCTACATCTGACTCAGTAGATCTGAATGGCAACCCTATAGGAAGACCAGCAATGTCAACTAACCTGGATTTCTGGGAGCTCCTAGAGACTGAGCCACCAACCAAAGGGCATGCATGGGCTGGTCCAAGGCCCCCAGCAAATATGTACCAGKGACTGCCTTGTCTGGCCTCAGTAGGACGGGATCTGCCTAATCCTGTAAAGACTTGATACCCCCAGGGTTGTAGGATACCCTTGGTGGGAACCCTCTCTAAGGTGAAGGGAAGGGAGAAGAGGAGGGAAAAACTCTGCAAGCAAGGATCGGGAGGAAGACAGCATTTGGGGTGTCGATAAATAAAATAATTAATTAGTAAAAGCAACTGGACAGGAACTTTAATTAGCAAGGGGTGTTGGTTATTTGCACTTACTGCTTTATGGTTTCTAGTGTGATCTAATTTTTCCTTTGTGCATTCCATTTGCTTTTTTACTCTGTTTGCTCAGTTGGAATACCAGGATCCATTTGAATATTCTTGTTCTGATTTAAAAAAAAAAAAAAAAAAAAAAAAAAAAAAAAAAAAAAAGGAAAGGTAAACCAAGATCTAAGTCATTGTTTTCTCCACACAGACTGAGAGTCAGCAGATGAATCCTGCATTGGCCATCTTGACTTGTCAATCCTAGCTGTTGCTAGTTACTTTCCTCAAGGTCACTGACTTTGTGGACACTCCCCACCCCCTTCGACTGTTTAGCCCCTCCTGGATTCCCTTCCACATCTAGGCTTTTTGGTGGCACACACAACTCAGGTGTGATGTACTTAGTCCGTCCTCTTCACTTCCTTACGATCCAGTTCTAGATGCTTGCTCCACTAAGACATTTCACAGAAGCCCTTAATCCTATGCCTTCAGCTTTTTAGAGTTCATGAATATGAAATGAACAAAGCGACACATTCACTTGTGACATTTTCACGCAAACGTATAACATACTTTGATCACACTCCATCTCTTGATCCCTCTCGCTTCTCCCTCTCCTTGCTCACATGTACGTCCCCAACAGTCTTCCTAATCATATCCAGCATTTCTCCTTTTTCTGCTAGGGACGTGCTTCTGTGAGTATCAATGTGATATATGTGATTCTTACTGTCCCTAATGCACTCTTAACGTAGGTCATTTTCTTCTAATTTTAAGAAAAGGTATCCTTTTGAGTCATAGGGCTTTGATACTGGTATCTGGGATACTTTATATGACTTGAGAATATGACAATTTTCAGAAACAATGTTGCATTCTTGGCATTTTCGATGGGAGAAATCACTTTGATATGTTTCAACAGTTATAAAATGTAAAGCTACAAAGCTTGCAGGCCTGACTAACAAAGGCTATCTAGATTTGACTTTGAACTCTGACCAAACAACATGAAGAAAATTTGGAAACAAGCACAGAGAATGTCTTTCCTTGATGCTGCATCCGTTTGATTTTGGCAGATCTCATAGTCGCTGCGAGAAAAACGGAAGGGCATCAGCTAGGTAAGCTGAAAGCCTTTCTCTCAGAAGATTCGTGACTCAGCTCTTCATTGCTAGATTTGAGGTGATGAGCACTTCCTTGGAAAACTGTGACTTTTCTCTATTGCTGTATTTAATTAAATTCCAAAATGCTGGAGTAGTGCAACCTTTCAGACTGCAAATTTAAACTCATAAAAGTCAGATAATGGAAAACTGAAGGTTGGGATAGCAATGTTAAGTCATGCATTACATAAAGGTTGCATTTTGCATGACTAATTAGGCAATTTAGGCAAGGGCGATGCCAATGAGGTATTTTCTGTCCCTCACCCCAATCCTGTGACTATTTTTAACTAGCCTTTCTATATGCATCATTTAGTAAGAGCCAAAAATACTTTCAGTATAATTTAGTGTTCGTATTTCTTTCTGTGAGGTTGTATTAGCTCTGAGACTTTCTGTGTGGCCTGGGTTGGCACTAAGGTAGCTGCTTTCTGTTATGCTTTCTCTGAAAAGAATGATTTTAATATGAACAAGACTCATATTTTAATAGGACCAAGTACAAGGCCAAGTAAGCAAGACCTATTACAATAAGACAATTGTGAAATTTCTGTATTAACTTTATTGAAAGATTTTCCAAGAGAAAAGCTTTAGGAGCTTCAGTAGTGAACTCTTAGAGATCAGCAAGGAGTTGCAGTGAAATAGAGGGGACAAAGGTGTTGGATCCTTTCTTAGTTACTTTTCTTATTGCTGTGATAAGGTAGTTTAAATAAGCAACTTAGTAGAGGAAGGATCTATTTTCGCTCATGGTTTGGGAGAACATAAGGGATGGAGAAATCATGATAATAGGTATGTTTCTGCTATGGTAATGGAAACTTGTTATATCTGGATAAATCAAGAAGCCAAGAAGACTAGAAGCAGGATCAGGCTATAAATCTCATGACTCATCCTGCAGAGACCTATTTCCTCCAGACAAGTTCCACTCTCAATACTTACAGGCATAGTAACGTGTAACCTGTAGCCCACATGTATTCCAGGATAACTATGCATGTTACCCAACACATTGGTAGATGACAAGGTCATGTCACAATATCAAAAAGTTGGACACTCCTGAAGGTTTTACAGTCTCTTTGAATATTAGCATCAACTGGAGACAAAATACCCAAACACATGAGTCTATGTGGGATATTTTTTGTTCAAACTACAATAGAGCCTGATGACCCGGGTTGGGTTCTATTTCATTGTTTAATATGTATATTGATTGAAGTAACTTGCTAATTTTTATGATTTTCTTGGATCATCCATAAAATTGAAAATTATAAACTCTACCCTGTAAAATGGTTATGAGGGTCAAAGACACTAAATGGTAGTAAATTATTATTTTACAGTTATTTAATAGGGAAAAGAGTTATAATGATAATTCTGAATATGTGAAATATTTCCATCTTTCTATCAAAGTACAATGTACTGCCCAATTAGTTTGACACATTGTTTGATGTGGCATGCATTGCTGCATATTTTCTTCCTGGTTTTCTCTCTGCTATCAGTGACCTTTTGAAAGATTCATTTTGTTGCTTACAAGTCTCTGCCTCTCTGCACATACTATTTCTGATCAATATGCTCTTACCCACATTGTCCTAATAATACACAATTCCATTTATTCCTAAATGATCAACTCCACTAATGGGTATCATATTATTTGAGGAGCTACAAAGTAATAGTAAAGAAAATGTATACATGTGGGGAGTTATTCTGCCTTGAGAAAACTCATAGTAGAAATTAGAATTTCTATTTTATAATTCTATAATTATAATTTCTAACTTAACACCAAAGTGAATTATTTCTCTAAGTTCTCGAAGAGAATTGACAAAGTCATTCCCATCAGTCTATGGCAATATCACACAGGGCAGAATTATATATGTATGTACATATGCTTGTAAGTATCCTTTACTTTGTAATAGTATATGTCTATAAATGTGCAATGACAGCTGTAGTATCTGCATCTGTCTTGAGGGCAGAGATAGCCATATAAGAGTCACTTAACTACTGACAGGACTTGACATAGGCAGTGGATGCACTTGCCAAGTACTCACCAATGTTAGTRTTCCCATGTAGATAGGGATTCTTCATTTATAAGTTGTAATACAGAAATGTCATAGGCAAAGTTTTCTGTGTTAGGTCACATGGTGGGCCAGGTAGAGGAATACTTTATTCCCACTAAGGAGAGAATTTTTTTTGGTGGGACTATGAGCTGATGAAAATCAGTCAAAAATGTCAATTTTCAAAAACTGATAGCACTAATTTAGATGAGGGACTATAAAACCATTCATGCTAATTCTTCATTTACTCAGACATAGATTAGTCAGATAAGAAAATATCTCTGAACAAGCAGAGACTTTAGTGCTAAAATTGTGAAAGACTAAAAGTGTAACCACCTTCTTTTTTTAATATTTTTTATTGGATATATTCTTTATTTACATTTCATTTCCCTTTTCCTGGTTTCCCCGCCCCTCCCCCCAATGTCCCATATGTCTTTCCCCCCCCCTATTCCCCTTATTCCCCTATTCACCCCTTCTCACTTTCCTGTTTTGGTATTCTCCTACACTGCTGCATTGGGCCTTTCCAGAACCTGGGTCCACTCTTTCCTTCTTGTCGGACAGCATTTGGTAGGTGGATTGTGTCTTTGGTGTTCCAAGATTCTAGGCTAATATCCACTTATCAGTATAACCACCTTCTAAAAGGGTGATGAGTGAGGACAAGGGTGGTGGTTTGTAGGGAATCTTCCTTTAAAAAATCATGCATGAGCCCATTACATACTGTGGTTTTCAGGGCTCTCATCCCCTGAGTACTGCATTAACTCATTTGTACCATCACACTTCTTTTTGTTATAAGGAGTGGAGTGAGAGCTGTCTTAAAGATAGAAAGTGAGTTTCCTTTATAACATATGGAAGGGCATTCATGATAAGTGGTTTTAATTTTAAAGAGAAGGCATTATAAATTTTAGATGAACTTTAATACCAAAGAAGAGCTAGTCGTGTTCCTGAAAAATTGTGAGTCTATTTTCTCAAGGGTAGAGGGGAGCTTTGGACCTTACTGGATTTTTAGAACAAGTATAAAATACGTTAAGATGTCTAATTTCAATTACATTAACATTTGGCTTTTTAGAGTTTTTCAATAGGTTTTTATGTTGTATTCTTTGGGTTTTTTTACAAAAAGTTTTTGGAAAGCTGAATACTGTAAACACATTAATCCCTCAGCAGGGTGTGTGGTGAAGATGTGAGGATGTTTCATGCTAACATATAGCACAAGYTAGCTGTGGGAGATGGATCAGAGCTAGCTCCAAGGAGGTGGCTGTGAAACTGGAGCTGGATTGTAGTGAGTCAGAGAATCGCTGGTGATTGAATGATATCGTAATACAAGGTAAATCTGGAATACTCAGCACATTTGATGTGGCTGTGTGTTCAACCTTTTGAATGGTGGAGAAGCGCAGGTCCAGAACTGAATGACATCATAGCCCGGTTTTATCTTATAACTCTACCTGAAAATCCTCCCTTCCTCTAACGGGCTCTCTGATTTGCCAACACTTCCAGAAATACTGGCAAGGAGAAGCAAGAGGCGAGACTGGTTTTGATAAGTTCAGTACACACTTGTGACTATGAAATGTTTCAAAGTTCATAGAGAATATGTATATGCATTTAAGAAAACAGTCACATGGTTTCATAGACAAAATGGAATCTCCCAGGCAATTCATTATCTATTATTTTTCTGTCTAAGGGAAAGTCCTTGAACAGTGAAGATTCTATCACTGAACCTTCTTTACTCCCAGCACTGCTGTTTGTTTTTGAAATAAGGCCCCCCTGTCTGATTCTGCAATGCAGGAACTGTCATTGTATAAGGCCATCTCCCCTGGTTGAAAGAAAAGTAGGTATTAGGACAGACACAGATAACTGACATAAAGATAGAGGTAATTCAACAGGGGCAACACTTATCTTAACATAGTTTTCTTATGGAAAGATTAAAGTTTATATGTGAAGAACAGGGTCACCAGGGGCTGTGTGGTTTTGAAGAAGGAGGTAAATGTTTGGAAAGGGTGATGTAATGAATAAAAGAAAAACTCAGTAAAGGTGGGGTACAGGAGAGACTGTTAGTTTTGGATTACACTCCTCAATTCCAATTTTAACCAACCTCACTTAGCATCTGAGATACAGAATAGGAGAAAACAAATCCTATCCACACCAGGGTTTGCATAAAGAATTCAAATGGAAACAAAACTCAGACATCAAGGATGTTAATAACTAAACAGGTAATGTACTCTACATTTTTCTCTAGTTTTTTTTTCTGCTCAAAAGAGATTCTTGTGGTTTCTCATGCTTTCTTAACCAAATTAAGTGAAATACCCATGCTGTTCTTCTAGGGCACAAGGATATACGAATTTGGCAAAATAGATGAATAGTAATATGGATCACCAAAGTTCTCACGGACCTAGCATGTGGCTATTTCCTTGTTCTTCAGCAATATACAAACTCTGCACTAGGAAATTAGAACACTAGAATTAAAAGCACTTAGTAAACTCCAGAAAGCTCCTCACTCAAGGTCTTATGCTTTGCCAAGCATATTATCATTGAGAAAAGGGCTTTCTCATAAGGTGATAATAGGCAGAAGACAATGGCCTTCCATGGACTCCATAAGAAAGAGCTACCCTAACAGAATGGCAGGTGGCCTAATAAATATAGACCACAGACATCACTTGCACATGTTTAGTGACTGTAATTAAAGACACAATGACTATGAACAACTATTCCCCAAAGGTTAGAATATAAATCTTTAACCGAAGATAGAATTGACCACATAAGCTGTCCCTCACAGTGACCTACTTACAGTGTGTGTGCTCAGTGTTCCTTCAACTGTCATCTTTGTCATGTTGCTAGTAATGGGCCCCCAAACAAGGAATGGGAAATACTAAACGGAGGTTGTAAGCATCTTCTCACTTTGGTCCCTCAAGTCAGAGAACAGGACAAAGGAGTCTTTGGACAAGCAAAGATGATGATCTCTAATTACCAAAATCACCTAGTGCTCCTTCTACAACAGTGGGCAGAACACAGATCATCTAAAACTTGGGTGCATGACTCATGCTCCAGCTCACAGCAATTATTGTAAATATCCATAAATATTTAAATATTCAGTCACAAAAAAACAAACAACAAAACAAAACAAACCCTACTACTGTAAAAACAAAACAACTAGGGATCTGATTATATGGAAATGAAGTCTCAATTATTCTCCCAGACAAGCAATTCATGATCTGAAGTTTTTGTAAAGAAATGATCAAAATTAAGAAGACACGACAGAAAAGAATAGCAGTAGGAGTTGTAACTACAGCTTCCATGCTTGTTACCATCTTGAAGGGTTTCCATTCTCTGTGTGACTCAATTAGGGAAGAAGTGAAGTCATTATGCTGTCACAGCACTGGAGATCCCACATTATGACAGGAAGCAGGGATTGGGTGCATGTGAGAGGTCTAAGAGGAAGACCATAACAGATTTCTCTTCTGTGTCACCCAGGTGATCATGGATTCATCTGCCTCTGGTTCCAGTTGTTGCCATATTAATCCAACTCCAAATAAGTATCTATGACTTCACATTGGTATAGCTGGCATGTCATCTCATGCCTGACTAAAATCCTTTTCCTTTGTTCCCTTAGATATTTATTCAGGAACAAGCAAGGCAGGAGGAAGTCGATAAATTATTCCTCTTTGAAGTCAGAAATCAGAATGTGAGACAGAAATTCATTTTCAAGTGATTTATTGAAGAAGTATTCCCAAGAGGGAAAAAAAACCTGAAGCAAGCAGGTTAGAATGGGAGAAGGAACAAGCAAGATTTACCTCAGTAGGAAACGAGCTTCAGCCAGACCCCATGGGAAACTCTGCAGCATGAAAGAGGAAAAGGATGGTCTTTTGAAGCTGCTGTCAGGCACTTGCTGGTTGTAGATTTCCCCTGTGCCTGGGGACTTGACTTTGTACTTCAGAGACTCCAGCAGCAATTCTCCAGAGAAAGCAGTGATGCCTTACTATGGGTAACCAAGGCAGATGAGAACAGATTTCCCCTGCCCAGGAACAAAATCTACTTGGCCTCCAAGAATATCCTATATCTGCTCTTGACAGAGACACCCCTCACTCCCACTGTTAGGAGTCCCAAAGAACACCAAGCTACAAAACCATAAGCTATATGCAAAGGGTCTAGCTCATACCCATACAAGATCTGCTTTTGTCTCTTCAGTTTCTGTGAGCCCCTATTAGGCCTTAGTTGATTTCTGTAAGCAGTGTACTCGGGTTGTCCTCAACCTCTCTGGCTCCTACAATCTTTTCTTCTCTTCTGCTGGGTTCCACCTGGTTCCAGGGATTTCCTCCCCTGGTTCCACCTGGCATCTGGCTGTGGGTCCACTAGGTTATCATGTCCAACTGTGATATGAGGACTTGGGCCCATTTTTATTGTATCTTCTTAGGCCATGTTCTGTGCATATCTCTGGGAAGCCTAGGTTGGTTGGTTGGTTGGTTGGTTGGTTGGTTGGTTGGTTGGTTGGTTGGTTGGTTGGTTGGTTGGTGGGTGGTTGGTTGGTTGGTTGGTTGGTTGGTTGGTTGGTTGGTTGATTGGCTGGTTGGTTGTTTGGTTGGTTTAAGGGAAAGAGGAGGAGTTGATCTGGGAATGCAGGGAAGTCAGGCTATAAGAGAGAATAAAAGTTAAAAAAAAAGAAAAAAGGAAGAAAGAAACTTGACAAGCTGTAAATAGGAATGTTTACTGAACAGCCAGCTCCATAGCAACCTTTTTTTTTTAACCAGCTATTCTTCTTCTGTCTTGCCTCCCCTAGCCTTTACTCTTGATTCCTGGGAGTGCAGCCCTTAAAAGTTAAGAGCAAATTCACCCGCTGGCCTGTGTTCTGTGTTCTGTGGGACTGAAATCAAGAATAGCGTACAAGGAAGTGAAGAGATATATATGAGCTGAGGGAAAGTGTACCAGCTTCTGGTGCTGTGGGATCACTGAAGATTAAAACCTCCCTATCATCTGGTATTGCTATGTGTGCCACCAAGTGCTTAGTGAAGGTGGCCTTGCACAATACTTACAAAATGTTCTGCTAAAAATTGTATTACCTGGGGGAATAGACATCTTAAGTCCTGCCTGTTCTATGGCTGCTGTCTGTTTTCTGGTTGCTACATGGGCCTTTGAACCGGTCTTAAGTATTGCAGTGAGCACAACTTCCATGTTAGCAGAGAGAAATGAAAATTTTCTTAAGCCCTGTTAGACTTGCTTCTAGAATAGCATGTCACATTGGTTATTATGTGTTCCTTTATATCTAGGGCACATTCAATAAGCAGCCAGTTATCAAACTGCTTTAATCCCAATCAATATAAAAAGAAGTCACTTACCAGAGCAGGAAATTGGGGATTGTTGTGTCTGTCAATACTAAAACCATTAATTATATTTGTTAATTGTTTTATGTCCCCACATTCAAAACAATCCCCAGAGAAACAGCCCAGAAACAACTGTGGCTTCACCACACTGCTCTAAGAACAGGCCAGAGGTAGCTTTCAGTGTGGTCCTGTCCCCTTTCAAACACAGGTGCACTAAAAATCAACAACGGAAAAGAGCAAGGCTGCAGAGATGCTTCTAGGAGTTAGATCCACTCAGGTGGGAGAGTGGGCCACAGCAGCCCTGGCTGGAGAGAGACCTGGGTGCAAACACATCAAAGGAAACTGATGCTGAGAATTCCTAAGAGCATTTTGGAGGGACCACAGTGAGAAGGTACTCAAGACACTGCCCCAGTGAGGCAAAACACAGACCATGCAAAATGTGCTGGTCCTGGTATGGTCTCCTTAGCAGGGAAACTATTGTCAGGCAAATACTGACAGATGACTCCAGCTGAGGGTGGGGCTTAGGGGAGCAACAACTAAGATCYAACCTGGAAAAGAACACTATGACCCAGCAGTGAAGGTAAACACGACCCAGCAGACCTCCCTTACCTCCTCTGAGTCTCAAGAACAGCATGTCCTGTGTGGAAAGTTGGATTGCATAGAACACTGGTGGGGGTGGGGACAAAGATTTCTGGCTCAG
>BDUI01021808.1:3899-15770 GCA_002335545.1 Apodemus speciosus
TGTGTGTGTGTGTGTGTCCATCTACACTCCAGGGTACCCTAGAACTAATACAATTAAGCAATTAATCATCTGCCTCTACCTCACACATGTTGAAATTGCAGGGAAGTACCACCACCATGCCTAGCTTCTGTTTGCATATTTCCCTCTGTTTTTCTAATGGAGCTCTACTTAGAAACAACTCACTAATTCATTAACCACATATCGAATGAACCCATTGCACTGCAGAGATCCRGAAGCAGAGGCCCTTTCAGAGTACCCATGCAGGGAAAGGCAGGCCGAGGGCCTCTCACAGAGTTGACTGACTCTGACCCCTAAAAGCCCCTTAATCCTTTGCATATAAATATGCTTCCATGTATACAACCTCTAAAATTTTATACTGAGAGATTAGAGAACACCGGTTCAGTGAATCATGAATGGGAAGTTTCCACTGAGATAAACCAAAAGTGTTTCAGAGGAAAATTATGTTTTGACAGCSTATTAAAAACCTTCCGACRTTACCGAGATATGGAATGGATGAGGGAACTGTACCAAAGATGCTCAGAGACATGGTATCCATTATTCTGCAAGCAAGCCTTCTCTCTTTTCTTTCCCTTTTTTAAATTTTAATCTTTTTTTTTACACTCCAGATTTTATGCCYCTCCCAGTTCACCCTCTGACTGTTCCACATCCCCACCCCCGTCTCCATGAGGATGTCCCCTGCTCCACCAGAATTCCATACACCTTGGGGCCTCCAGACACTTAAGGGTTAGGGGCATTTTCTCTGACTGAACACACACCAGGCAGTCCTTTGCTGTATATGTGTTAAGGGCCTCATATAAGTTGGTGCATGCTGCCTGGTTGATGGTCCGCTGTCTGAGAGCTCTCAGTGGTAGAGATTAATTGAGACTGCTGGTCCTTCTACAGGGTTACCCTCCTCCTCAGCTTCTTCCAACTTTTCCCTAATTCAGCCACAGGAGTGAGCAGCTTCTGTCCATTGGTTGGGTGTAAATATCTGCATCTGACTCTTTCAGCTGCTTGTTAGGGCTTTCAGAGGGCAGGCATGATAGGCCCTGTTTTCTGAGCACTCCATAGCCTCAGYTGTAGCGTCAGGCCTTAGATCATCCCCTTGAGCTTGATCCCACTTTGTGCCTGTTGCTGGGCCTCCTCTTACTCAGGCTCTTCTCCATTTTTGCCCCGCAGTTTTTTCAAACAGGAACAATTATGGGTCAGAGTTTTGACTGTGGGATGGCAACCCCAATCCCTCACTTGATGCCCTGTCTTTCTGCTGGAGGTGGTTTCTACAAGTTCCCTCTCCCCAGTGTAAGACATTTCATCTAAGGTCCCTCACTTTGAGTCCTGAGAGTTTCTCACATCTCAGGTTTCTGGTACATTTTAGAGGGACCACCCAACCTCCTACCTCCTGCGGTTGTCTCTTTCCTTTCTTTCTGCTGGCCCCCAGGGCTTCAGCCATTTTCCTCCACAAAATACCTGATCATGTTCCCTTCTTCCCCTCCCTGTCCCCTTTCCCATCCAAGACACTCTCTCCCCGCCCCCTGTGATTGCTTTCTTCTCCTTTCCAAGTGGAATTGAGGCATCCTCACGTGGGCCCTTCAGCTTGTTAAACCTTTTGAGTTCTGTGGACTGTATCCTGGGTATTCTGTATTTTTTTGGCTAATAGTCACTTATTGGTGAGTACATACCATGAATGACCTTTTGGGTCTGAGTTACCTCACTCAGGATGATATTTTCTAGTTCCATACATTTGCCTGCAAAACTCAGGATGTCCTTGTTCTCCCCCTGCCACTCTTGAGTCAGAAGAAAACCTTCTTTTTTTAAAAAATTGTCATTAGATATTTGCTTTATTTTCATTTCAAATATTATCCGCTTTCCTCATTTCCCCTCCAAAAACCTCCATCCCATCCCTCCTCCCCCTGCTCACCAACTCCCTCCCACTTCCCTGTCCTGGCATTCCCCTACACTGGGGCATCAAGCCTTCACAGGACCAACAGCCTCTCCTAGCATTGATGTTTGAAAAGGCCATCCTCTGCTACATATGTAGCTGAAGCTATGGGTCCCTCCATCTGTACTCTTTGGTTGGTGGTTTAGTCCCTGGGAGCTCTGGGGATACTGGTAGGTACATATTATTGTTCCTCCTATGGGGCTGCAAACCTCTTCAGCTCCGTAGGCCCTTGATAGCTGAGTAGTTTTCTGTTGTGTAAATGAAATGGAAACCTTAACTAAGACAAAAGTGAACTAAAAAATATAAATAAATTATTGTGGGGGGGAAAAAGAAACATCTTTAAATGAAAGATGTTTCTGTATCCATTCTTCTCTTATGGGATATCTGGGTTGTTTCCAGCTTCAAACTAGTATAACCACTCTGGAACTCAACCTGAAGGTTCCTCAGAAAATTAGAAATAGTTCTACCTGAAGATCTACCTATACCACTCTTGGGCATAAACCCAAATGATGCCCCACCTGCCACAGGGACACATGGGCCAATATATTCATAGAGGCCTTGTTTCCTTTACTTTTCTCTTTCTTTCTTTCTTTCTTTCTTTCTTTCTTTCTTTCTTTCTTTCTTTTTAAACAGGATTCCTTTTATTGTTTTTGTTTTTGTTTTTTTGTTTTGTTTTGTTTTGTTTTTTTCGAGACAGGGTTTTTCTGTGTAACCCTGGTGGGACTGGAACTCACTTTGTAGACCAGGCTGGCCTCGAACTCAGAAATCTGCCTGCCTCTGCCTCCCAAGTTCTGGGATTAAAGGCGTGTACCACCACCACCGAGCCGTTTCCTTTATTTTCATTTAAAGATGTTTCTTTTTCCCCCTGCAATAATTTATTTATATTTTTTAGTTCACTTTTGTCTTAGTTAAGGTTTCCATTGCTGAGAAGAAACAGCCTGACCAAGGCAACTCTTATAAGAAACAACATTGAATTGGGGCTGGTTTATAGTTTCAGAGGTTCAGTCCATTATCACCAGGGCAGAAAGCATGGCAGCATCCTGGCAGACATGGTGCCGGAGAAGGAGCCAGGAGTTTTACATCTCGATCTCAAGGCAGGCAGGAGAAGATGCTCTTCCATGCAGCTAGGAAAAGGGTCTCAAGGCTACCCCCACAGTGACACCCTTTCTCCCATAAGCTCACACCTACTCTAATAAGGCTGCACCTCTTAATAGTGTCACTCCCTGGGTCAAACATAATCAAACCACCACAACTTTACATCCAAGGCACAACTGCCCTCCCTCCTCTCTTTCCAGTCCCACCCTTACAATCCCCTTCCCCAACTGCCCCTTCCCTTATTTTTAGAGATCGAGATTCCCCCCCCCTTGGTTTTCACCCCACCCTGGGACATCTGGTCCCAGCAGGACTTGACACATCCTCTCCTACGGAGGCCCAACTGGGCAGTTTAGGTAGTGGGAAGGGATCCAAAGGCAGGAAAGAGATCTTTTAAGGTGCTAAATTACTTGTTTGCCTTTACTAGTGTTTCTAGTCACTTCAGTTATATTCTGAGGTATAAACTGTTAAATCAATAGAAGATATGAAACTCACATGGCAGATAGAACTTGGAGCTCACACATGCCAAATAGTTATGTTTGGCAAATATTTTCCTTTTGTGTACAGTATTATAATAGGCAAAGATTGCAACTTGGGTATTAATCCATCATTTAATGATCCAATGACATTGAACACTTATTTTATTTTTAACATTTTCAAAGACCTCCCATGGAACTTCTTTTGTAAAACACTTTATCCAATCTGGCAGGTTATAGAATAGTGACTGAAGCAGATGACCTATCTGTCCTATTTGGATTTCTGGCTTAGACCTGCCATTACAGCATGGTTCCTCCTTCTCTCAGAGACACTGTAAATCACCTTTGTTATTCCTTTATTGATCTTACAAGTTCACACTGAGGATGCCCATACATTTTAGCTCCTGTGTTGTTTGTGTCTCTCTGATTCAAAGAATCAAAGAGAAAAATAGGCTGGATTGACATCTACATAGCCTGTACAAATCTGCTAACTACAAAAGTCTTCTTAACAATGCATAGGTGACAAGGAACTTAGGCAGATGTTATCTGAGAGCCCTCCTGTGATGCAGAGAAGGAATGAATTAATCAGACTTCTCTGCTGTCTCTACTCTGCTCCTTTCCCCTGACATCACTCAAGTAGGCACATAACAGTCTTCTCCTCTTCACTGTGTAATTAATATGATAGTGATGGCCTCTATTTAACTTATTAAGTGTCTATCAACTGCATAATATGTACTTGACACTTTGAGCTGCATCAGAAAGAATAAGTGGTTCTACATTTTGTTTTATGTTTCCAAGGAGCTTGTATTATAACCTGGCAATTCCAAACCCATCAGCAGGTATTACAGAAAGAGGAGTTAACATTTTTACTGATCCTGTTTTAACATCATCCAAATTCCCTTCCTGACGTGACCTAGTCACATACTTTCTCCTTGTCTGAGTCCTATGTCCTTAAGTATTTATTTTGATTCATTTGTCTGTGCTAGACCATATAAGATTAACTACAGTTTGACTTTCCCATCTTTCTGTGATTATTTTCCTTCTGGGAAAAATAAAAGTAGGCAAGGCACAGTCGTGATAAACTTTGAGACACATAAATATACTTTAAAGGGAAGAACTGTGCCCAGGGTGCAGCTTGGATTCTTTGTTGAGAGAGATTGCTTACAGATTAAATCTGAGAAGGAAAACTGTGTTATGTTTCTGGCAATATGATCTACCCTTCCAAACTAATCCTCCATACAGCATATGCAATGGAAATGTTTATGGTTGGTGTACATTGTAATATATTGATGTCTGCATGTAATGTCATTGCTGTCCCAATCTTATCTACCACATAGCTCTTCTGCAGCCATGTGAAATATTTGATATGACTTTGATCAATGATCCCTACAGATCCCTACACCAAAAACAACCAAAGTGGTTATACCTTCTGGATTATGGGACAAACATTGTCCACTGGATTCTCAACACTATCTTACTTTGGAAGGAAAAAGTCTTCCCTGAATTTCATGGAATTGAACCTAAGATTATTGCCCAAAGCAATAATCAGAAATATTGAAACCCATGTTTTAGAACAATGCACATCATGTTGATGAACATAGTATACTTAGTTGACTGTGTTAAAATTACTCAGATGACTTTTTAAAACATTATTTATGAGTATCTATAATGATGTTAATGGAAGACATTAGCATTTCAGTCAGTGGACTGAGTTAAGATGATCTATCACTGAAGTTGAGGGCTGGTCCAAAAATATAAATGAAAAGAAGTGTACTTTTGTTCTCTTCTTTAGCTGAGACATCTATCTTTCCTTGACATCTAGACATAAGCTCCTGATTATCAAGACTCAGATCAAATGATGTAATGAGCTTTCATAGTTGTGTAATAAGAAATCTTATCTTGTATCACATAATGTATATACCCACCCATAATATTCTCTCTCTCTCTCTCTCTCTCTCTCTCTCTCTCTCTCTCTCTCTCTCTCTCTCTCTCTCTCTCTCTCTCTCTCTCTCTCTCTCTCTTTCTTTCTCATCTGTTTCTGTCTGTCTGTTTCTCTCTTTCCTTTCTCTCTTCCTCCCTATATATCTATATTTATTTATATGTTATCATTTGAAGATGAACTGTTCCCTGTAAGCTCATGTGTTCCATTCATGATACCTTGTTTAAATCACGAGTTTTGGAGTGGGGGAAACTTTGCAAAGTGGATTCAGTTAGAAAAAGGTTGCTAGGGGTGTATCTTAAAGGTTATCTCAAGTTTCTTCTTCTTTCCTCTCTTTTATGCTTCTTGTCTATCAGAAGATGAACAATTACCTTTTCCAGTTGCTCCAACAATCATGATGTTCTACCTAAGCAAGTAGAGTAAATTTGCATAAGCTAAGCTAAGCCTTTGAAGCCATGATCCAGAAGGCATCTTCTCTCATATAAGTTGTTTCTCTAGGATATTGTGCCACAGTAGCTATAAACTACACCTAGCAAAGAAAATCAGAGCTATAAGTTGGATCACCACATTGAAAAAGCCTCACTACATGGTTCTTAAGAACGCTGAATCTGGTGAGTAGAAGGAATTTGAACAATTTCATGAAGTAGGTTAGAGAAATCTTACATTGGTAGAAGTAGAGTCATTAGGTGAGTCTAGGGGAACTCACAAGTTTAGAGTGTCATCTGAAATGCAGTTAGAGCATCACAAATTTCAATCATAAGTGTGGCCTTGGTTAATATCAACTAAGAAAAGATGCCTTGAACTTACCTTAGGAGTATATCAGGTCTCATACATCATAGGCTCAAGGGTATATAAAAGTTAGTCCATTTAAAATGCTTTCACTTGTGAAGAGCAGCACCATTCAGATACTCCCATTCTACAAGCCATCTATAGCAAGTTATTTCTCCAGACTTTTTGCCATGCCAAGCCTCTGAGGTATACAGAAACTATTGCAGACATAGTCTAAAAGGACCCAGCCACAGAGTAGGCAGGCAACAAGCTTTGGCATCATCTCTGTGATTCCAGTTTTTCAGATACATAAAATACAATGACAGAATCACTGGTCCTCCCGTATAGATTTCAAAGAAAACCATTGGGGGCTGTACAATCCGTGGCAGAGTCATAATTCTTATAGAAAGCCTAAAGACAGCCATCTGTGAAGCTTTGAAGGTGGGTGATCTAAACTGTGATGGGGACCTCAGGATTCTGTAGATGCTAAGACATCTGCTAAAAAAAAGCCAGAGACAATCAGATAAACCAGCTCAAGAGAAAATCTATGTGGGTTTGAAATGGCATAACTATAATACTCGGACTTCCCAAGCATGAACTTACATCATGGTAACATTTATTCTTGTTGCCAGACATGCAGCTAAGTACTCAGTGTTTACTTTGCTGCGTTTTGATGGTTCTTTAATCCTATCTTTCCTTTCTAAGACTGCATTCTTCCATTTTAGAAAAGAAATGTTTGATATTCTCATTTCTTAGCAATATATAATTTCCTGTTTGATTTTGAGACTCTAGGCTTAGAATATTGGATAATGCTACAAATATTTACAGAATTTTTGAGAGAGAGTTAATTTTGTATTATGAAATGTTTATAAGCTTCTACATCCTGTGTCCTAGCTGGTGACTCTTATTTTGTAAGGTGATGAAAACTTTGGGAGATGAGACCTAGCTGGATCCTTAAGTGGGTCACATAAACCTGTATCTGCTCATGCCTCCTTTCTCGCTCTAGTTTCTGATTTTTATGAGTTAAAAACTGTCCTCATCCATGTGTTTTCATTACCATAATGTTCAGGTGAAGGCTATAAAAGTCCAGGAGTTAAAATAAGTCTTTCCTTTTCTAAGTTATTTCCGTTACGTATTTGGGGCTATAAAAGTTCAATTATCCATATCCTGGATCTATTTGTCTAAACAACCTTAGCCTACAAAAAGGTAAGGGAAAAAGGTGTCCATAAGCCAAAATATAGAGGAAACACACCTTTAGAATATTGAGCTAATATCTAGGTGAGGGGCTTTCCCTAGGAGGGCACTAGTTGATTCTTAGTGGCACAAGGATTTATTTGACAAATGTGCATAGGGAATCAGATTTACTTGGATCTGTTGAGTGCAGTATGTTAATTTGAAGGCTTCGTTCTCCTCTCACAAAATATAAATTGGTAGAAAAGAACACATTGAAAAACACAGGTGGAGAAATATTTATCTAGATAACAGAATGATGGAATACATAACTTGTTTCACTTGGGCACAAATTAGCTGATTTGCCTTGATAATTTACAATTATACTTTGTTGTGTGTGAGAGGATTTTTGATTTAGGTATCCTTACAATTCTTCAATCCCACATCTTGCAAAGCCCAGATCTTGGCTCAATTTTGGGTTATCCTTAATAACTGCTTTGCTTTTTTATATTTAACTACTTCTTCCATTCTGGACAGTGAGATTTTAAACCTTAGTGTGAGTGTGTGTGTGTGTGTGTGTGTGTGTGTGTGTGTGTGTGTGTGTGTGTGTTCTTAAACTGCACACACCATTCACATTTTGAAAGCTACATTATTAAATTTGGGTATGAATGTGAAAGCATTGAAGGTTTTAAAAGTATGATTGAAACTGGAAATTTCTTAGAACGAAACACTTTACAGACTATTGTATTCTCTCCTGAATAATTCTTCTGACAACTTGTGGTGATCTGATTATGACTGTGCAATGCTCCATGGGCTGAAAAAATATATTGAATAAATAAAAAGCAATATACTTGAAATTACTGTAGGAGTAAGTTCTTACTAGCCCCAAATATAATCTACATTGATTTTCTTTTACAGCCAGTGGCTCAGAAAGCAAGGTAATTACCATCCTATTTCAAGGAGAGATTGAAATATGTTAGCCTGGAGTTCTTTGCAAATATTTTCACAAGTACATCATTTCCTTTGGCAGGGATAGACAGTGAAGTAGAGACTTATCAATTTTCATTGAATTGCTGAGTGTAACCAAAGTTTTAAGAATAGTACAGAAAATTCTYAGTTCAGTAGCATGTCAGAGAACGGAATGCTCTCCAGATTTTATACTTTGCCCTAATGAATCTGCCTCCAAAGCCTCATACTAACAGGTGTTTAGAAAGCCATAGGTGACACTAATATAAACCTTCTACAAAGAATATCTGAGCAGATGTGGAGCTGAGAGAATATTATTTCCCTTTATTCTTCATTTAACATTTTGCTATTCCACCTGAATAATTCCAGTTTTTACTCTGGGTCACAGTATCACATTCCTTTCTAGACTAATATTGCTATTCTTTAATACTTAGTGGTATTTGATAACCCACTTTAAAACAGATGTTGCCTACTAATTTAATATAAACCAATGGATTTTTAAAAATAATATCACCTTCCTGTTACTCACACAGACTTATTTTATTAACTCATATCTGCCCCTTTGGAATGGATATTTCCTTGTGCTTGAAAATAACATGTATTTTCTAATTTTAGGGTATAAAGTTCATTCTGTATAGACTAGATGGAGTTTGATATTATGCTATCCAAATATATGCAAATTCATTATTTGGTGTTGATTTCTCAATGGATCACTGAGAAGTGAACAAAAAAAATGATGTCTTTTTAAGATTCAACTTTCAAATCCATTTTAAGAATTATCATCCTCTTTTGTAAATTTAGTATAGTGTCATTAGAGTGAAGTTTTTTGTCCCTAAAATGACTTTTTCTTCAAATTCATAATAATTATTGTGATGGTTAGCATCAACTGCCAACTTGACACCTAGGAGGCAGAACTTTGGCACAATAAGACGTTGTTTGGATTAAGGTTAGCCTCTGATAAGGTCTATAAGGGATTGTAGTGATTATGTATTGAAATGGAAAACATATATTAACTAGAGATGAGAGCATTTCATGGGCAGAGCATCCTGGGTTGTATAAAGTAGAAAGAGCAAGCACTAGCATCCATACATTTATTGCTCTCTGGTTTTGATTGAGTACATAATGTGAGTAGTCTAAAATTCCTAAAACTGTGGCCTCCCTGCCATGATGTACTATAACTCAGAACTGTGATATAAACAAATACTTTCTCTTTTAAGTTGCTTTCCTCAGATTATGTTATCATAGCAACAAGAGGAAAAATCTAAGTCAATGACTATATCATCTGAATTCTGGTATTAATTTTTTATTGCATAGCATTTGCATATTTTACATTTTACAAGTGTTTTAGCCTTTCTGAACACATATTCATGCAGGTAGTAGAGAAATAATCAAAAATCTTACTATTATAATTAGTGTTGGGAGCACAGAAGTGGAAGAGCAGCTGGAACAGGGTCCTTCTGGGTTCTATCTGCACCCAGGTGCTGGGCTACTCCACAGCCTTCTGTTCACTGGTCCTGCCAACAGAGAACTGGTCTCCAKGGAGTGTTTTGACTCCCAGGTTTGGAGGTGAGACTACCATTTTCTCTCTGGTGACTGTCCAAGGCAGGTATGGCCAGGAGCACAGGGAGCACAGGAGAGGCAGAGCAGGTGTGACAGGGTCCTTCCAAGCTCCATCTGCAACCAGGAGCAGAGCTGAGCCACAGCACTCTGTGCCAGGGGAGCGATGGTCTCCAAGGGGTGCTGAGACAAGCTTGTATGCCCAAAGGAGGGACAAGCTCCAGTCAGTGACAGAGGGATCAACTAACACCAGAGGTAATCAGATGTTGAAAGACAAAGGCAAGAATATTACCAAAAGAAACCAAGGGGACATGTAACCATCTGAACCCAGTTCTCCCACAACAGCAAGTCCTGGATACCCCAATACATTGGAAAAGCAAGATTTGGATTTAAAATAACAGTTCATTATGCTGATAGAGGACTTCAAGGAGGACGTAAATAACTCCCTTAAAGAAATAGAGGAAAACACAACAAAATAGGTGAAGGAATTGAACAAAACCATCCAAGATCTAAAAATGTAAGTAGAAAGAATAAAGAAATTATAAAGGGAAACAACTCTAGAGATAGAAAACCTAGGAAAGAAGTCAGGAGTCATACATGYGAGAATCAACAACAGAATACAAGAGATAGAATAAAGAGTCTCAGGTGCAGAAAATTCCATAGATAACCTTGTCACAACAGTCAAAGAAAATGCAAAATGCAAAAAGCTCCTAAGCCAAAATATCCAGGAAATCCAGGACACAATGAGAATATCAAACCTAAGGATTATAGGTATAAAAGAGAGCAAAGATTTCCAGCTTAAAGGGCCAGTAAACATTTTCAACAAAATTATAGAAAAAAAACTTCCCTAACCTAAAGTAAGAGATGCCCATGAACATATAGATCTCTACATAGATTTGACCAGAAAAGAAATTCCTCCCTCCTGTCACATAATAATCAAAATACCAAATGCACCAAATAAAGAAAGAATATTAAAAGCAGTAAGAGAAAATGGTCAAGTAACATATAAAGGCAGACCTATCGGAATTACACCAAACTTCTCACCAGAGACCATGAAAGCCAGAACATCCTGGGCAGTGCCATACAGACCCTAAAGGAACACAAATGCCAGCCCAGGCTACTATAACCAGCAAAACTCTCAATCACGATAGATGGAGAAACCAAAGTATTCCATGATAAAAACAAATTTACACAATATYTTTCCACAAATCCAGCCCTTCAAAGGATAATGAATGGAAAACTCCAACAAAAGGAGGGAAACTATACACTAGAAAAAGCAAGTAAATAATGTGTGTGTTTTTTTTAACAAACCAAAAAGAAGAGAGCCACACAAACATAACTCCAACACTAATAACAAAAATAATGGGAAACAACAATCACTTTTCCTTAATATCTCTTAATATCAATGGACTCAATTCTCCAATAAAAAGACATAGACTAAGAGCCTAGATACATAAACAAGACCCAACATTTTGCTGCATACAGGAAACTCACCTCAGGCACAAAGACAGAGGCTACCTCAATGTAAAAGGCTTGGAAACAATTTTCCAAGCAAATGGTCCCAAGAAACAAGCTGGTGTAGCCATTCTAATATCGAATAAAATTGAGTTTCAACCTAAAGTAATCAAAAAAGATAAGGAAGGATACTTCACACTCATCAAAAGAAAAACATACCAAGATGAACTCACAATTTTGAACATTTATATTCCAAATGCATGGACACCCACATTCATAAAAGCAAATTTACTGAAGTTCAAAGCATACATTGTACCCCACACAATAATTGTGGGAGACTTCAACAGCCTACTCTCATCAATGGACAAGTCATGGAAACAGAAACTAAATTGAGACACAGTGAAACTAACAGAAGTTAAGAACCAAATGGATTTAACAGATATCTAGACAATATTTTATCCTAAATCAAAAGAATATACCTTCTTCTCAGCACCTCATGTTACCTTCTC
>BDUI01021811.1:6754-24449 GCA_002335545.1 Apodemus speciosus
AAAGGCTTGATGCAGCAGTGTAGGGGATTACCAGGACAGAGAAGTGGGAGGGGGTTGATTGGGGAACTGGGGAAGAGGGCCTGTGGCACTTAGGGGGAGGAGGGAACTGGGAAAGGGAAAATCATTTGGAATGTAAACAAAGAATATAAAAAATTATATATATATATATAGATATATATATGTATATACATAGAAGTAAGACAAAGCATACTACAATAAAAAAAAAAAAAGAACCATCCTGTAAGGATCATCATAATTCAGCTCTTGCTCCATTTCATCATATCTACGTTTTGCTTTTCTGGTCTGATAAAAGTTTTAGATAGAGTCAGCTAACATCTGTTCAGAAGGCCTGGCACTATTTTAGACTCCTTCCTGGAAACAGAGAAGCGAGACAAGGTGCCCTGTCTTGAAACTTCTATTTGAGCAGGAATAGGAAAACAAGGAATTTATATACTTTCTACTTTAAGCACACCATTGGATCAAATTGCTTGGCTTCACTTGACTTTCCCATCAGACTTGCTACTTTTGAGATTTTTTTTCCCCACAAACAAATATTTATTGAGTGCCTGCTATGTGCCAGGCACTATTTACCCACCAATGAGAAAATGAAACGAAACAAAAACAGGACAGAGGCAGCAGAAAGAAATGGGAGGAGGACACAGGGCAGTTGGAGAAATAGGGAACTAAGCAGCCTGAAGTGATGCAGGGCTCTCTGCCTTAGGCCTCTTCTTCTACTTCCTCTCCGAAATCCTCTTCCTCTTCTGTAGTGTCATCTCTGATACTCAGAGACGAGGTCATTCATGTTGCTCTCGGCTTCAGTGAACTCYATCTTGTCCGTGCCTGTGTATCAGGGAGGAAAGCCTTCTGGTGGAACATTGCTGTAAACTGTTCTGAGATGTGCTTGATTTGCTCCTGGATGGCTATGCTGTTTCCAATGAAGGTGACTCCCATCTTGAGGCCACATGGTGGGATGTCACAGACAGCTAGCTGTCTTGACATTGTTGGGGATCTATTCCACCTAGTAGCTGCAATTCTTATTCTGCACATTGAGCATCTGCTCATCTACCTCCTTCATGGACACCCATCCACAGAAGAGAGCTGCAACTGTGAGGTACCAGCTGTGGTGAGGGTCATAGACGGCCATCAGGTTCTTGGTGTTGAAGACCTCGTGGGTAAGTTCAGGTATAGTGAGTGAGGGTCTGGTACTGCTGGCTTCCAATGCTGGTGAGAGGAGTGAAGCCAGGCATGAAGAAATGTAGATGTGTGTGGGAATGGCACCATGTTAACAGCCAACTTTTGAAGTCAGCATTAAGGTGGCCTGAGAAATGGAGGCAGGTGGTGACACCACTCATGGTGGCTGAGATTGGATGGTTCAGGTCTCCCTAGGTTGGTGTGGTAAACTTGAGGGTATGGAAGCAGATGTCGTAGAGGGCCTTGTCAATGCAGTAGGTCTCAACAGTGTTCTCCACCAACTGATGGACAGACAGGGTGGCGTTGTAGGCCTTAACCATTGTGTCAGACACTTGGGTGAGGGCAYCACCTGAAGGTAATCATGATGCAGTCAGGATATTCTTCTTGGATCTTGTTGATGAGCAGGGTGCCCACACCAGAGCCGGTGCCTCCATCCAGTGAATGGGTCAGCTGAAAGCCTTGCAGGCAGTCACAGCTCTCGGCTGTCTTCTGCACACCATCCAAGTCAATCAGCTCAGTTCCTTCTGTGTAGTGATCCTTAGCCCAGTTGTTGCCTGCCCCAGACTGACCAAAAACAAARTTGTTTGGTCTGAAGATTTGGCCAAAAGGACCTGAGTGAACAGAGCCCACAGTCCTGGGTTCTAAAACCACCAAGATAGCTGGAGGGACATACTTGCCACCTGTGGCTTCATTGTAGTACAGAGATTCGGTCCAGCTGCAGGTTGCTCTCCCTGTGGTAGGTACCGGTGGGGTCGATGCTGCATCATTGCTTATCGCCTTCCAGAGTTGAGCCCCAATATGTTTGCCACACTGTCTGGCCTGGATAGGCACGAATTCCCTCATGGCTATGATTTACTGTAATAATTTTTTGATGGTTCCAATGTAGGTACTGAGAAAGAAAAGATAATTAAGGTTTATTATTATTATTATTATTATTATTATTATTATTATCATTTTTTTCTGGGCTTGTCTCAGACTGAAAGGATGGAACATAGCCCCACAGGCTGCAGCAGCAAGATGCGAACATGGCAGGAAGGTTCTTTTAGAAATTTTTAAAACCATCCCCAACTAACTAACTAATGACTAATCTTTCTGTCTTTCCTTCCTTTCTTCTCTCCATTTCTCCTGTCTCTTTCCTTCTCTTATTTAGTATTCATTGTGCTTTTTTCTTTGTTTTATCTTTTCAGCCTTTGGCAGGCAAGATGATACTTGGCCATTGTCATTCCATGACAATTCCATCCAAGTATATAATACATTCTAGTCACACTCCCCCTCCCCATCTTCTTATCTTCCTCCCTTATCCCCATCCCAGTTTTGTGTCTTTTTATTTTACTTTTGACTTCTGACCTACCAGTTTTATTTAGTCCTGCCCGAGTGGGCATCGGTATGACGCTATCTATAGGAACATTGTATCTTATCAGTCGCTACATCACTTAAGACAATAATTTCTTACCCAGCATGCCTTGATTGCCAATAACTCTCCTGAGCAGGATGGAATCCCATAATCTGTTCCTTTATCTGTGACTGAATGTTTAGGGGCTCAGTCTGGGTCAGACCCTATGAAGGCAACCTCTTGTGTGTGAGCTCATGAGTGCCAAAGCCGTGGCATGATCACAAGACAAATTTTCACATCCATTCTCTCCATCATGTGGCTTTTAAAATCTCCCCAGTCTCTCATCCTTGATGTTCCCTGGGCCTCAGAGAAGGTAATATATGAGTACCTCATTTAAGGCCAAGAACTTAACTTGTTCTTAGCACTCCAACCAATCTCAGATCTCTTCCATACACGCCCTTTCTAAAGCAAGTTATTTATAGGACACAGTCACACCAGTCAGCTGAGGGTTTTCCTACTCTACATAAGGAACTCGTGAATAGGCAGAAGGCAGCACCTTTGGTATCAACAGCTTGGATTGTGGGACTATCAGTTCTCAGTGTTTCAGCTCTGGGATTAGGATGTTCATACCCTCATTTCTTAGTGTTAAAGCTCTGGGTTTGGGGTACTCATACTCCAGTTCTTAGTGTTACAGTTCTGAGCTTAGCAGCTGGAGCTGGAAAGGCTTGGAAGCTTTCTGGAACTCTCTAAGTTTCACAGTCCACAGCTCATTACCTTCKTGGCYCTTCACAGCCCCTTGTTTTCTGTTGTTTCAGCTTCCCACAGCTGTCCCACCTTCTTCTACAAACCTTTCTAGTCTCAGCTTTCTAGAATTCATGGTCTCCAATCACAGGACCTTGGAACTCTTCAGAAGCCTTCTAGTTCCCACTGGAGTGTGTTTGGGTCTGGCAACCCCAAAGTTTCTGGGTGCTTGTTCTAACGATTCAGAGTTCTCTACTTGTGATAAGGCCACAGATTAGAAATAAAACAGTTGAGTGAGGCTTTAGAGGTGTCTAAGTTACATTCATTTGTGTGTGTTTGTGTGTGAGTGTGCATGCATGTATTCATGAGCTCATACATGAARTAYGGTGGAGACAGGTTTCTCCTGGTCTATTCCAGGGACAGTAGGAGGAGGGCTGCTTATTTATCCAGTCATAGCTTTGTTGTGGGAAATATTAAAAATAATTGAACTGTGATGTTCCCTAGCTTGTGCCTCTGCCCCTGTAGCCTGGTGCACAACGGCTAACCTATTTTTATCTCGAGGACACTCTTTGGCCTGGAGCTCCGGATATGTCTCCACCCAGCTTGTTAAGTTCCACTGGTGGGTTGCTACACATGCCAGCCCTGTGCTTAAAATCCTCCATGGCCTTTGTGGAACACCACAGGCAAACTCATGCTTTCTCTCTTGATCCCAGAAAAGCCTCCATATGAAGGAAAACACAACACAAACTTAGTTCAGGAACAATGGTAACTCAATCTCTGGGTGGAACAACAAAAACCTAATCTTGTAAGCTTTATTAAAATCTGATTCCCCCTGTGGTGAATCCTTGCAGATCTACCATGATACCTGGAAACTTAATCAGCTACATCTTACCCTTCTGCTGTCCCCATTCCAAAAGGACCTCTCTTCTGCTTCCTCTCTTCCTCTACCCAACCCAGAAATCCCRCCTAATCGCCAAGTAATTGGCTCCTTTATTCATTAGGGGATTGGTTCACAAGAAGCCACCTGACTCATTCCTCATTCCAGACAGACAATCCTGGAAGAGTGGAATTAACATTAAAAACAAGCAGCATAGAGCCATCCATACCATACCTTCATAGTAGCTGTCATTGGTAAAGGAGGCATTCTTTTTCACTGGACTCAAGATGGATTCAAGGAAGTATCAAAGCAGCTGAGGGTGGGGTGGGAAGAGTTTTCACCAGAGGGCCAGCTGAAGTTCTCATAGCCTAAGTGCCTAGAATTTCTGATAGTRTGACTTTAACAGTCTCCTGAAGAAAAGTAGYAGTCATAAGACTGTCTCTTCTGTGTCTGTAGCATGTCTCTGGGTGATGATGCTGGTTTGACGTTTCTAGTATTGGTGGGATGGCAGGGAGTTTCCTTCAGCAACCAGGAGGTGTCTAAAGTGATGATAGTTGTCATGATGACAACCCCGATAAACTCCAGAGCAAGCTATTGCTTGACTGACAGCTCCAGAAATTTTGACAAATGTGATGGAGCTGAGGCTGTGGCTGTGGCTGCTGCTTACCCCAGTGAACCTGGAGGAATGGCAGAACTATCCACAGTCTGATTGGACTTAGGGTCCCTCAAGCTCTCAACAGCAGTTTTGATTTGGCTTCCATCACTCCCACCCAGGGTACTTGTCCAGTTCCCCTTCAAGGCAACTGCTAGTAAGGAGAGTCTTTGGGCAAGGGTCCGGCAGTTGTCAGTCTAGTAGCGTGAATTCAATAGTCATTGACNCCTAATCGCCAAGTAATTGGCTCCTTTATTCATTAGGGGATTGGTTCACAAGAAGCCACCTGACTCATTCCTCATTCCAGACAGACAATCCTGGAAGAGTGGAATTAACATTAAAAACAAGCAGCATAGAGCCATCCATACCATACCTTCATAGTAGCTGTCATTGGTAAAGGAGGCATTCTTTTTCACTGGACTCAAGATGGATTCAAGGAAGTATCAAAGCAGCTGAGGGTGGGGTGGGAAGAGTTTTCACCAGAGGGCCAGCTGAAGTTCTCATAGCCTAAGTGCCTAGAATTTCTGATAGTRTGACTTTAACAGTCTCCTGAAGAAAAGTAGYAGTCATAAGACTGTCTCTTCTGTGTCTGTAGCATGTCTCTGGGTGATGATGCTGGTTTGACGTTTCTAGTATTGGTGGGATGGCAGGGAGTTTCCTTCAGCAACCAGGAGGTGTCTAAAGTGATGATAGTTGTCATGATGACAACCCCGATAAACTCCAGAGCAAGCTATTGCTTGACTGACAGCTCCAGAAATTTTGACAAATGTGATGGAGCTGAGGCTGTGGCTGTGGCTGCTGCTTACCCCAGTGAACCTGGAGGAATGGCAGAACTATCCACAGTCTGATTGGACTTAGGGTCCCTCAAGCTCTCAACAGCAGTTTTGATTTGGCTTCCATCACTCCCACCCAGGGTACTTGTCCAGTTCCCCTTCAAGGCAACTGCTAGTAAGGAGAGTCTTTGGGCAAGGGTCCGGCAGTTGTCAGTCTAGTAGCGTGAATTCAATAGTCATTGACSATTTTAGTCATTTCAAATTACAAAATCAGTCAGGAGTGCTTAAAACAAAGGARTGTGAGATTAACATAGTCGTCCAAGGATTTTATTTACTAACTCTTAGACAAATAACCTTAGGGAGGGTGGGGTCCTCCTCTCTGTCCCATTGGCTTGGGTTCTTGGTTCACTGGTCACTCTGTTTATTCTCCAATGCCAATATTTCTTCCTTTTCCAGGGCTCTATATGCCACAATATTCTGTCCCCTGGCCTCATTATGTGTTCTCACTCTCCTCCTCCTCCACTTATACTTCCTGTGCCAGCTCAGAATTTTGTGATTTTAATGCAATCTTTAATCCAAAACACTCGAGTCACTGGTTATAATGTTAAAATCTGATGTACTATTATTCTCACACTATAGAAGGGAAAAGGCCTTCCAATTTTCTTGGCAAGTCAACATTGATTGTAAAGGAAATTCCTACTTAACCATGGTAAAATTTTAAAAAGTGTTTCATAATTAATACAATATGGCAAATACCTTCACATTTATTCTGAGATGTATATAACTGTATATCTGTATGCAAATCCCTTGACTCTTCTGTCAAATACATTTATCCAAGTAATATTTCTTGGACATGTCCTTACTTTTCTTTTTGTGATAGCATCTTGCTATTTTGTTCATGTGTATGTGTGATATTGTGCTCAAACTAGAATATTGATTTATCTCTGCCCCAACTTAATTTTCCTAGAATTGGATCCACCAATTAAACAAATCTCAATCTTTGATCTGAGCATCCAATTTTGTGGTAATTCTTATAATGAGCAAAGCATCTACTGTCAAAACACCTCAGTCATTTGTTCATTTCTTCTACTGCATAGCATTCCTATATATGACTATATCAAATTTATTACTTATATATTTAACTGTCAACAGCTTTTTGGGTTGATAATAGTGGTATGGAACAGTGCTATTGTGAACATTTATGCACATGATTCATTTTTGGATTGTTTGGTCAAGAGCACACTTGGTGATCACAACAAATCTAGTCCTGAATTTTTCCTGGTAGGACCAAATTTCCCAGAGTACTGTGCTCTTCAGAAGTATTCAAAACCAACTGGAAATCCACAAGATCAGAGAACCTGCTTTTGTAAAACTTCTTCTTTTTGCTTATATAGTGAGTATTAAGTAATACTGCATCATTTAAATGTATGTTTCTATAATAATTTTTATATAATTGCAGGTCATCCATCTTTCTTTTTGTTGTGCTCTCATTGATGCCTTTGCTAGCTTTCTTAAGGGATCTACTATATGATTTCTATCTGTTCAAAAGTGATTTTTCACTAGACACTGATGTTTTTATTCTTGCTTAACATGCTGAAATCTTTACAGTACTTTTGATAAATAGTAGATGTTAACTTACCATTGGTTTATTGCTTTATGAATTATTTCTGTACATTGTATTAAGAATCATCYCTCTAGTCTCATATTTCCTAAATACTTTTTAGAAATGTTGTTCTGTACCTAGTGCACAGGAAAAGACTTTTGTTTGGTAGAAAGCAACAGATTTTCACAAGTCAAACCAACCTCTTGATATTAGCTATTAAAGTACTCACCCTTTAAAATAAACTAACTCCATCCCAAGTTGTAATTCCTACAGCTTGACTCTTTCTGAAGTATTTTTTCTGTCCTTTGGACAGTCTGTGTGAATTTTGTAATCATGTTTCACACATGTGAAACACTTTAGTGTACACAGTTTGATTGGAGTCTCATGGAATTTATTGATGACTATGGAGAACTTTCACCATAACTAACCCCTTAATTAAGTTCCCAAATCCAGGATCTCTAGTATATTTTTCAGCAGAAAACATCTCCATATTCTGTCACAACTATTTGTTGTGGAAATTAGATGTATCATGTGTGACTTAGCCAGGGGTGACATCACCCTCTGTACTTTTTTCTTGTGACTATTTTTTTAAAAATATTTCACTGTAAAAAAAACCTTAGCTGTTAGCATAATATATACTGAGTCCCACATGGCTTCCAGTGAAGGAATTCCAGTGGCATATTTGTCCATTGCACTTTTCAGGTATGACTTTATATTTTAATGTGTCTCCTGAGAAAGCTTTGTGTGGAGGGTTATTTAGTTCATCTGTTTTGGGTGTTACTCTTAAGGATCCTAGTTTTATTAAATTCTCTGGATCTCCTCTGTTAATCCTCACCAAGTAAGGGACCTAGATTACCTTTTCTCCCCCATTTGCTTTCCACTGGAAACAAATAGGTACAAAACAGTAGCTTGGTGAATGTCATAAAATGAATTAGTCAATATTTATAAGCTGGCCTMCTGACTTTATGTTCATAATTTCTCCTTTTAGTTTTCTTCTGACAATCTGCATTTCACATACATATTGTTGCTGTTCAGAGATTTCTGCTCTATTTAGACCTTCAGAAAGTCAGAGKATTTTCCAAAATCATATTCTTTCCTGTACTGCATTGACCGATCATTTTATGGGGACAGTAGACAATAGTAGCTCTTTTTTATTATTTTATATTTGCTACAAAAGAAGGGAAGCAATAATTAAATAGTCTCTGTAGAACACTAATGGTTATCCAGAAAATATTTAGGATTTCCTCTGGTCCTTAAAAATCTAGGGACTAAACCACCAACCAAAGAGTACATATAGAGGGACTCATTGCTCCAGCCACATATGTAGCAGAGAATGGCCTTGTAGGGCATCAATGGGAGGAAAGGCCCTTGGTCATGTGAAGGCTCAATGCCCCAGTGTAGGGGAAGGCCATGGCGGGGAGGTGGGAGTGGGTGGGTGGGTAGGGGAGGGGAAGGGTGGGATAAAGGGATTGGGGTGGTGGAAACTGGGAAAGAGGATGACATTTGAAATGCAAATAAAGAAAATACATAATAAAAAAGAAAAAGGATTAAATAAAAATTAAAAACAATTCCAAAAAAAATCTATGGAGGTTTTAGTTATATAACTTGTGTTGGTTATAACCTTTAGTTCAACTTGTTAACTGTGCAAAACATGGAAGTGAGAATGACATGAATCTTTGGCTTGTCCTTAGACAAAACAGTTATAGAAGACAYTGGAGTGGGACTGAGTTCACATATATAATTCAGTCTTGGCCAGCTATGATTTTAGGATAATGAAGAAAATATCTGATTAATAGATATTTTTACTTGGACCTGGGTTTTATAGCTAAAATGACTATTTCTATTGGAATTTTCAGAAAGTTCTTAGATTAAATTTTCGGATGTCTAATATAATTTTAGGTCAATGAACAATCATATTTGCAAATTCTTTTGATGGAGAAATTTTATAGTGGAAAAGATAATCAAATAGGTTGGTCCATTGACCTTAGAACATAGGCCGAGGACATTTGTTGAAAACCTTTCACATGCCAAGATCATCTTGGCTGTTATGTTATTTTATTTTGTATTTGGAAAAATCAGTGAAAATTAAGCATCYAAAATATATCTTTTACAGATGAATAAATAAGACTCAGGCTAAGTAACCTTCTTGAAAACATACATCCTTTTCTTATAAACCTTACCAAGTTAGATCACAGAATCAGTTCTGGAGGAAGTAGGTACAAGGTAGGCCAGCACAGCAGAAACTCGTTCAAAGGACAAACTGGAATAATTTAATAAAACTAGTTGAAACACTATATATATGTATGTATGTGTATATATATATATATATATATATATATATATATATATATATATATATATATATATATATATATATATATATATATATATATATATATAATGTRTATGATGCATCATGCGGGAAAGCAGCTCCATGGTAGTGGGAGAATATGGGAACTGCTTGCTTTTGCCTTGCTTAGTAGGAAATGGGATGGATCACTTTAAATCTCTCGTAACTCAATGTAGACCTAAGAAGAGAGGCAAGTGGAGCTTACCGTGAGAACCAAGTAGGTCCTGTGAGACGTGGAACCTGACTATGTCAGTAGCATTAGAGCATGCATAAATTTGGAGAGAGATTTATAGCAATCATTTGAGAACAGTTGGGAAAGATTCACAGGAAAGAGCACAGGATCATCTAACCCAGAAATCCTTTGCCAAAGAATTCTTTTGCATATGAAATTTGCTTGGGTCATTTCAAACCAAAAATTTTATGACATATGTTATCCTCTCAAAGAACACCTTTTGCATAAATTAGTTTACTACATGGTGGAATGAAATAAATAGGCAATAGAGAATAAATACCAAATAGAGTGGTAACTAGTGAATAAATGGATTGAAGAGATCACAGCTCAATTCTAAGACTTCTCATTAATGAATGTGTTGAAAGAAGAGACTGCAAATATTTTCAAAATGTTATATAATGTAGCTGATTTCATGAGAAAGCAATGTGTGTGCTAGAGCACAAAGGTGAGATGCACAGGAGGCAAAACAATGAACTGTGTGAAATGTCATCCTGGGAGACAAGTTTACCCTCTGCCTGACACCAGAGCTCTGTCCTTTTCCTTAACTCACTCTAAGACTTCTGGAGGATTTCTGATTTTTTGTGGTCAATTGTTTTAGTAGTCTGATAGCCAAAGGAAGAGGTACAAATATCTATATAGAATATTTTCATTCCTGACAGGATAGCTGAAAGACAGGATTAATAATTGACTTTTAAAGCYTAGAATAAAGAAGGGAGAACAGTATATTTATATTCTGAATTCTAGTGAGTATCACCTTAACCAAGTCATGGGAACATCACTAGGCACCGATGCCACCATACAGTTGGGATGCATCTCTAGTACAATATGATCAAAGAGCACTTTACCTCAGTTTCCTCTTTTTCAAAGGGCTATAGCTCCAATCCATCGATGAGAAAATATGGAAAAAACCAGAATAAGGGAATATATAGGATATTTGACCAGTAGTATTAAGTTATGGAAAACAAGGAAAGACTAAGGACCTGTCACAGACCAAATGCATCTTGCAAGATCAGACAGCTGCATGCACTGAAAACGCTATAGATGGCCAAACAAAACAGGTGGACATTGATGGGGAAGAGGGGAAAAGCCAACTAAAATCTGGAGTTAGTAGTTTATTATTTTCAGTTTCTTTATTTTGACAAGTAGACCAAACTAATGCAGAATAGAAGGGAAAACTGGCTGAAAGTAAGATGTTTGCAACATTTCTGGAAGGCTAACATTATTCCAAACCATAAAAACATATTCCATAATGTAATTGTTATGAAATATTTATTAGTGTAAAATCAAAAAATGTAATTGGCACCAACTATCTTTCATCCTATTTAAGAAAATTTATACGTTGTCTTCCATATGTATCTCTACAGTCTTGATACAGTTGTTTTTGGAAGTAATTATTATTCCTAATTTTCCTGCATTATTTCTCTTAGTGTKTGTTTGTTTGTKTGTGTGTGTTTGTGTTTGTGTGTGTGTGCTGGCATATGTTGTGTTTTTTTCTCCTGGTAATGTGGTTTTGGATTTCACCTATAAGACTGATAAGTCCCACTCCAATAATTTGTTSAACAAGAATTTTACAATGTTTTAGCTACATGCCAGCCAAAGTCTTGTTACTCAAGAAAGATAGCAGGTCTGATATTTCCGGAAGTCACTCTGATTAGAAAGGGACATATAAGAAGTGTCATTCAGAGATGAATTCCATGGTTGAGGCTTTGATATAGATATTTGCTTTCACTTTTGTGTTTCTGATTGACACACTCTTAGAGGTTTTATCTTGATGTCCTGTTCTAAGCTAAGGATTTGCAAAGGTAATTTGCTATTGCAGAGGAAACGTCTTGGCGAATTAGACAATCCTTAACCTTAAATAATGCTCACAGTGAATGGGCAGTGGTCCTCAGCATGAGAAAGGAGATTGCAGAGATAGGTGCATATACTACAATTCAGTTATTGAGGTGAAGTACAGTCTAGGGAGAGGCAGATTTGCTGTGACGCTAACAAGATATAAGTGCCAAGGCTTCTCATTTGTACTAGCTTTTGTGAATTCTGGTGGTCATAGGAAGAATGAAGCATTTTAGGTTGGAAGTATGTATGAGGGATCTACGTTCCAATCAAAAATCATTTCTCTGTCAGGCTTTAACTTTCTCAATGTGACTTGAATTTCTAAGTCTTCATCCTTTTTTTTTTTTATTGAGGTTTCTTGTACTAGAGCTATATATTCTCATTGTGTCTAACTTTGATTAAAAATCTTGTACTCCTTTTTCTTATTATGACATTGTCATATTATAGCTTCAAGCTACTCGATTCAGGTGACTTTGGAGAATATTATACTTGTACCAATCTTTGACAAATTCTGATTCAGGTTTTATGGAATGGGACAGGAAATAAAATATTAACTACCAGTGATGCCAGCATGGTGGCACAAGGTTGTCATTAGAGACTCACAGATAATACTAGACATAGAGATGGGAAATAATTTAATTTGAGTAGGAACTATAGGCTTTGTGTCTCTCAGACGTGCTACTACTTATTCACAATATAGTATACAAAGGTAGCATGGATCACATCATTTGTTTACTAGACAAGCTCACCATATTTAGAATCTAACGTGCTAGAAGTGTCCTAATTATAGGGATCTATTTAAGATTTTTTGAAACTGTTGAGTTGGGGAAGTACATTTTGAGGGTAGGTGGTTCACATCCTAATTACTGTGTCTGTGTTCATTCTACCATCTGCACATTTTCAAATTTGAGTTCTGTTTTATACACACCTCCTACCTTTCCATAGCTCTAAAAGCTTAGAGTCTCTATTTCAGAGGTAATCTTCACTGGGCAGATACTATTGATCAATGCTACCATGTAACTAAACTTCCAGTTATGTCCATAACCAGAGTAGGATTTCTAGGTGTGATACCACAGCTATTTCTCAAGATTCTGTCCTATGTACATCTGCAAGCCAATAGTACATTTGTATATGCTTCCAGTCTCTCATTTTGCCTAAACCCTAGAAAGACCTGCATAGCAGAGCATACCCCATGATTTATCTTTGACAAACTGAATTTCTCAGTCACAATTTCTAGAAAATGCCAGTCTGTAACTATGGAAGACAAGGCAGCATGCAGCCTGGTACTGGAGAAAGTCAGGCATTATTTTGTCATGTAGTTCATAGACAGTACAGTCATACAATCTCTTATTTAAAATCATTTTTTATTAATTTTTTTTGGATTTCATGTGATGTATTTAAATGATATTTATACACAGTCTTTCCCCAAATTCCTCTTACCACAAATAAAACTCTTACCACTCCACTTCCTAAATTGCTGTTATCCCATCCCCAATAACCCACCAAGTCCAATTTGTGCTGCCAAATATATTCCTAAGTGTGGCACTATCCACTAGAGTGGAGTTGACCTACCAGTATCCACRTTCTTTCTACCCCATGCTAGAATGTTGAGTGTCTGGACCTTCTGCAAGTCTTACGCAGTCAACCACAGTTGCTCTGAGCTCATGAATGAAGACTCTGCATCCTATTCAGAAGACACTGTTTTGCTCTGCTCCTTCCTGATTTCTGGATTTTACAGTCCTTTCATTCCCTCTTAGAAGATTGACTTTGAGCTTTTGTGTGTAGAGTGGTGTAGATGTTCCATTTATGGCCGAGCATTGCTTGCTCACTCATACTCTGCATGTTAATCCCTTGTCAGTTTTGACCCTAGCCAAAACCTGCTGTATAAAGAAATATTTTTGATGAGGTCTGAGAGCTGCATTAATCTATAGGTATAGTGATATGAATTTATAGTACAATATAACATAATCTCCATTTAGCAGAATAGTAGTGGTAGGATTCTCACTGGAGCCTATGAAATTCCCGACCAGGATGTTTGGGCCATATTTTCAATACCAGCAAGCAGTCTCTCTTTATTTTATTGATAATAAATGGCTCAACCATTGCCTTTGGAAGGCAGCTCTTCCCATTATAGGGATTGATAATCCCTATACTCTTAAAAACCAGACTGATCTTGTGCTTTTTAGTTACCTTTTGTAATATTCTAGTCAGCAGAAAATTAGAGTAAGAACTAATGAGTGATTAAATGAATGATGGGTATTGATAAGTATACGGCATGGTTGAGTGACTTTTCAATACTAGGCACTCAATGAATGTTTTTCCTGATTTAACTTGATCTTTTGTTAAGGTATTAATAAATTTATTGTACAAACACACATATACACACCTATCAGAAAAAGTATATCTTGCCAAAGGCATACAACCATAAGGAGATATGGAATTTGAACTCAGATCTGAGGGATTCCAAATTTACTGTCTTTTTGATCTCTGGTCAATTGTCTTATCCTGCATAATGTTTAATATTCATAGGTTTGTCTTTACTGTTTATGACTATGAACAGTTCTTATAATTCCAAATATTGTGTATTGATAAGGAATTAGAATTTATCAGAACCCRTGGAAACTAGGAGAAAGTAATCTTTACATTAGAAGTCCACAAGATTAGATGAGTTTATATGAAAGAACTCAGGGTAAAGGCAACACAATTTTATCTTGATAACCCTCCAATCTACTAATGGGAGTTGTTTTTACTGGCCAGGAAGAAGCAAGTATATTAGGATCCCTAATTAGATCCATCGAAGCATCAGTCCAACTAAAGATGTTAACTGAGTTATCAAGACCCCATATGGGCACATTCTAATTTATGTTGAAAAGAAAGTAACAGCGTGGCCAGTGAGATAGTTTCCTAAGGTTAACAGAGCATGTCCTTCTGTGCCTGAATGTCAGCTCTGTCACACTGCCAATTACTCCTTCAGGGAACATGCTTTTAGCATCACATCACTTGACTTACCTGCTGAAAGGTTTCAGAATAATTTTTCGCTGTGTGTTGGGGCTACAGAAATATAATTACCCAAAGAACTATACACGTTGTCTTCTTACTGACTCTGAATGTGTTCCTACTGACACTAAAGACCATGGCATGAGTACGGAGCCCTTTCCAGTAAAAAGGCAGGAGATAGGGGTCTTCAAATGGCATTGGTCATACATTTAAAGACATATAACATGGGAATACAGCCCAACACAGCGTGGCCATCCTCATGTGATAGTTCATGCTTCCTCCTCAGTTCCTATTTCATCCGTTTACTGGCTACAGTACACCACATTTAGCTACAGGTCTTTTTCTGATCTCAGTCTTTTAAAGAACATATGTTATTTTTTTCTTAGACCATCAAAGGGCAACTCCACTAAACAGCAATCCACTGTAAGAAGTCTAAGACAGGTAATATGTTGCTCATTTTAGCAGCCCTTCCTCTAGGAGACAAACAGAGAAATCCCAGGAAAACCTACTGAGGTATTCTGAAGGCTGCTTTACAGTACTGCAGCCACTTAAGAAGCAAAATAAATGCTACCCAAAGCCAAATTCATTCTAAAAGTTTGGTAAAGGCACCCTTGACCCTTACCACCTTTTTTCCCTTTCTTTATCTGGAGTTTCAAAAGGCAATATTTACCTGTTTTTGAAGTAAAGCATTCACAAGCACCCTGGTGGGTAGGGACTAGGATTTTCTTTTGGCTAAGTCTTGCACACAGTACCTGGCATGTGGCATGCTCTATGAGGGACATACACCAGCAAAACGGCTAGTGTTTTCTGGGGTTATTGCTGAGTCCCTCAGAATTTCCTTTGTATACGATGAGATTTACATTGAGGCATATGCACATTTATATTTACCTTTTTCTCAGGGATAGTGCAGCACTAAGTGGCCTCTGCACATATGATTAAATATTAATTAGGCTTCTAATATAAGCAAGTGAGTTCACAGGCCCGAGTGTCACATGAATAATTTAAGAGGTACCCGAAGGCTCAGCCCGGAAAGCTGATTGGCCACTTTGGATTTGTATAATTACAAAGTTTCATTATTAACAGTGGAAGCAGTGGAGAGATTTGCCTAGCTCGAGGGACTTTGAAAGCATAAGCTGTCTCATTAGGGAAAAGGGGAATAAGGCAAAATATGCAAACTTGTTAGTAGAAAGAAACAGGTGTGGCCGAGATTTAAACTTAGCTTTCAAAGATGAGTGTGGTATGCATGCTTTTAAAGTTCGACAATGAAATTGGTATTCTGACTGATAAGCCTATTTGCTTAAAATCTTACAGTAATGCTTCAAACTTTTAATTTTAAATTGAAGGCTTAAATCTTTAATATTTTACTGAAAAAAAAAGAAAAACCACAGGTAGGCTAATAGGCCCAGTACAGTGAGAGGTTTGGAGGTAAAAGAATGCAGACAGTATAGGGCTCTTGCTTGAGTGTGTGTTGTGCATGCAATTAAATCTCAAGGTCAAACAATTTACAGACAATTACTTTTCTAACATCTCCAGAAATGCCTGCTTACACGTCTTTAATTTTAAATGATACTGATATTCCAATTCTCCCCAAAGGTTAATGCTGACTAAATCCAGCTGTGACCTGACACGATGCGACAGCGCAGTGCCTAATTATCCTCTGGATAGTCATTTACTTGAAACCATTAAAGGAATAGACTGAGAGGAAGATTTAGGACCCTGAAAAAATGTTAGCCTGACTTCTTTCTTCTTGAGGATGGGATGGGCTGAAAAATAAAAATAAAATCCTGCTAAATGTTAGCCATTTGCTTTGATGGCAGAAAATTGTTCATCCCACTCTGTTTTTTTACAGGTTAAATTGCTAACTAGTTCATTTTATCCATTGCCTACGGCTGGCGCTAAATGTCAGTGACAAATTTTGTACTTGTCTTGAAGAATGAATTAAGTTATGCACAGGAGCTATAGTGCTCTTTTAAGATGAGTGAATTGCAGAAGGAAAAAAGTTGCTCTTTTGAAAAAGGATTATTTTGATTAAAGGGCTTTTCTATTGTAGCTGAAGACAGGTAGTGGTTTAAGATAATTCAGACACTTACCTCCCACAGAGGCCACAGTCCTGTACTGAGAATTTCTCTAAGAGCAATTGTGTCAGATTATACACTGTGATTATTATCATAAGACCATTAGTGATGCTGAAAGATTACTAAAAAAAAATAAAAATAAAAATAAAAGTTAAAGTGAAAACACTTAGTTTTCGTCAACTTGAGTAAAAAAAAAATCCTGATTTTTCTCCTCTTATGGCATCAGTGTCCCGTTACTGTCTGTAAGCTTTCACAGTGAGGGACAGGGGGATTATGGAGCGACAAACATATTCTCCAAAATGTTGCAGAAAGGAAACCCTAGAGTCTTCAACACATTTATAATAGGAAAATATGGCCCTGACTTTCAGCAACCTTCATTCTTCTTGATTTTTCTTGCTTGGTGGCAGAGGCCTGACTTAATCATCTTCCACAGAAAGCTATCAGCATCCGCTGGAGTCCTATTTTACAATGGTTTAGTCTCACTAGCTTACATAAGATGAGAGCTGTGTGTGTGTGTGTGTGTGTGTGTGTGTGTGTGTTTCTTATGCCTTTCATTTTCTTGTAGAATGGATGCTCTTAGTGAATTGATGAAGTTTAATAGTGGTAATTTTGTTACATTCTAGTTGTATTTTAGTGTCCTATAGACAAAATGAATCAAATATAATTGCGATTTTAAAGAACAGCCTCACTCTATAGGTAGCAAAGTTGTATGCACTCAAAAGAATATTCTACCCCCATTTCAAACTGATGGCTATTTGTTAGGCTGTTAGACAATGACTTATCTTTATGAACTAGAAGAATGTGATCAATTTATATTCTGTTAGTTCAAAATATTTATTTGATAAGGTAAAAAGATGTGTTTGGTGAAGGAATAATACAAGGCTATAGTTTGGTTTCAGTATGCTAAGGGACAAGTAAAACTTTGCTTATTAATTACACACCATTCCGGCATACTGTGAAGATATTGAGAATGACATTGCCAAGAAAACTACACGGATTAGCTTAAAACCTTGTTTAAATAGTTACTTACTTGCTATC
>BDUI01021815.1:0-15566 GCA_002335545.1 Apodemus speciosus
GAAGGCTGCTAATTTCTTTGAGTTAATGTTATATCCAGCCACTTTGCTCAAGTCGTTCATCAGGTTTAGGAGTTTGCTGGTGGAATTTTGGGGTCACTTAAGTACATAATCATATCTTCTTCAAATAACGATACTTTGACTTTTTCCTTTTCAAATTGTATCTATTTGACTTCTTTTTGTTGTCTAATTGCTCTGCATAGGACTTCAAGTACTGTATTGAGCAGGTAGTGAGATAGTGGACAGCCTTATCCAGTCCCTGATTTCAGTGAYTGCTTCAAGTTTCTCTCCACCTAGTTTGATGTTGGCTACTGGTTTGCTGTATATTGCTTTTACTATATTTAGGTATGGGCCTTGAATTCCTGATCTTTACAAAACTTTTATCATGAAGGGGTGTTGTGCTTTGTCAAATGCTTTCTCAGCATCAAATGAAATGATCATGTAGTTGTTTTCTTTGAGTTTGTTTATATAGTGGATTACATTAATGGATTTCCATACATGGAACCATTCCTGCATCCTTGGGATGAAGCTTACTTGATCATGGTGGATAGTCATTTTCATGTGGTCTTGGATTCAGTTGGCAAGAATTTTATTGAGTATTTTTGCATCAATATTCATAAATGAAATTGGTCTAAAGTTTATTTCTTTGTTGGATCTTTGYGTGGTTTGGGTATCATGGTAATTCTGGTTCATAGAATGAATTGGATAGTSTTCCATCTGTTTCTACTGTGTGTAATAGTTTGAAGAGTATTGGTATTAGGACTTCTTTGAAGTCTGATTGACCTCTRCATTAAATCCATCTGGTCCTGGAGGTTGGGAGACTATAATGACTGTTTCAATTTCTTTAGAGGTTGTGGGATTTTTTTATATCATTTATCTCATCCTGGTTTAACTATGTTACCTGGTATCTGTCTAGAAAATTGTCCATTTCATCTAGATTTTCCAGTTTTATTGAGTATAGGCCTTTGTAGTAGGATCTCATGATTTTTTTGGATTTCCTAAGTATCTGTTGTTATGTCTCCTTTTTCATTTCTAATTTTTTTATTTAGATTCTGTCTCTGTTCCCTCTAGTTAGATTGGCTAAGGGTTAATCTATATTGTTGTTTATTCAAAGAACCAGCCCCTGGTTTGGTTCATTTTTTGTATACTTCTTTTTGTTTTTACTTGGTTGATTTTAGCCCTGAGTTTTATTATTTCCTGCCATCTACTCCTCWTGGGTGTATTTGCYTCTTTYTGTTCTAGAGTCTTCAGCTGTGTGGAGCAGTCTAGTTSATGGGTGCAGATGGTGCCCCAATGAACCATGAYSCCACTGCTCTGCCCTCCTGTGTTCCCTGAGCTCCTTAACTTCCAGTTTCAAGTTACTATGAGATGGTGTATCTCTTTTTCTTTCTAGGGTTATATAAAGATCTCCCTTTCTTTGTTTTTTTTTTTTGTTGTTGTTTGTTTGGGTTTTTTGGCAGAAATAAAGAAAATAATCTGTGTGAACACCTAGCTAATTTAATCCATATATATAGGCTCTTAGTTTGCTGGTTCTGTGACCATTTTCTGTGTCAACTTGGGCAAAATATAGCACATAGTGTCTAAARTCAGTTGACATTGGTTAAAGTACATTAACATGGACAATTCAAATAGGCCTCGTTCAATTAATCAAAAGACCAAAGAACAACACCTAACGTYTGCTGAAGAATGTGTGTCTTTAGGGCTCAACTTCAGCATCCACTTKAGTCTCCAGCCTASTGGCTTGGGCTTCAGACTTTGGAGTTACCAGAATCCAACATCACAGGAGGCAATTTATAGTAGATCACTGTAGGCTATGTTTTCTTGAGAGAGCTGTTATACARACTACAAGAATCCTCAAAGCTGACTGCTATCTCTACTTTTAGTAGTGAGCTGAGTTGAAAAACTGTAATACATGACTTCACAGGAAGTCCCTTAGTTCCAACACTTGTGGACTGGAGAAGCCACATGTCTTTACAATCAAATCTTAATTTAAAGTTGGGGATATAGTTGTAGAATAGAACATTTCCCTTGCACAAGCAAAATCCTAGGTTCCAACACAGGGGAACCTAGGGGRAAAATGACAGGCCTCAAAAAGACTCAGAGTCTGCTCATTTTTAATTCATTCTCCCTGGCAACCACCTYCATTTATASCCCTTCTCAWATTTTGTCTTATAGTCACCTACCTATTCTTGACTATCTTATGATCATTGCAAGTCAAGGAGCCACCTCYTCTTAGTTTAAAAGAAGTCATAGACTATGCAGTTAAYTTGCATAACTTCTGAGACATTTCAAAGAGAAGGACCAATCCACRGTTCKGWACTCTCAGTAATGTCACCTTATGTKCTAACACCATGAGAAGCCACGTCCAGGGGATGAACTACCAGCATGAGGAGCACTACTTACATCTTTTACCTGAATCAAATGTATGTTCATTGAGTCCTTATTCTTTCATCYATACAATGACAAAAAATCCTTTAACAAAATGGAAATTATAAAAAGAATACAGAAAAAAATCTGTCCTAGTTTGCCTTCTATATTGGTTATAAACACCATGAACAAAAGTGACTTGGGGAAGGAAGATCCACCATCAAAGCAAACCAAGGTAGAAACTCAAGGAAGGAACCCGGAGTCCAAAACTGAAACAAAAGCCACAGAGAAATGATGCTTACTGGCTTGATTTCCTATCTTGCTTAGCTATCTTCCCTACACAGCTRAGGCCTACCTGTCTAGGGATAGTACCACCCACAGTGGAACRGGCCCTCTTACTCCAATCATTAGTCAAGAAAATACCCCCACAGTCATGCCACAGGCCAATCTAATGAAGGCAATTTCTTTTGCCATATACTTTTTACAGGTGACTCAAGTTCATGTCATATTGTCAAAAACTAACAAATACAAACATTCAAATTTGAAACAGATACATATATCTAGTAAAGTCATCTTTCTACTAGCAATGCCAAGAATGATGATTTCTTGCAGAGTAACTATGGCTCTACAAATTACCTACTTACATGCTGGAGAATTCCAGCACCTCAGCAAAGACATTCAATAAAGGCAGGAATCAGTGAAATTATGTAAGTCTAAGAACAATTTTCATCCAAATACTCTGCCCTTGAATCAGATTTTGTTTCTAGTGTGAAAAAATGAATATATTTAAATGCACAAAGATTCACCAAGGTTTTTGGAAAGCAAATGGAAAATAAATTGCCAACTCTCCAAATGTGTTTATGTGCTTGTGTGTACATGTACATATGTCTATCTGTATGCACACATGTGGGTGTACATGCTTGTACTCATACATATGTTTTACTCARTCGTGCCATCATATTTTTAATTTAAACTTCTTTAGTTGAACAAATCTTTAAKTGACTGATAAATGCAGAACTCTTAAGCAACAGCTGARAAAGATAGTTACCCATCTCCTCCATAATACAAAAATTACAAAACAATTTGGTAGCTCTTTCCAAAGGAAGATTCAGTTTCATATACAAGGGATAGAAAGTGTCATGGAGTTTAAATGCTTATAAATTGCTCATGGGGTTTCATCCTGAAGAGATCTTCTAGTTGGTACAGTTTGCAGCACTCATCTGGACAACCCTTGGCAGCATAAACTAAGAAGCCTCTCTTCATGTCTAGCAATCATGTAACCATTGTCTTCATCAGTCTGCCACAGACATGAAAAAAAGGCATTCCCAAGCCTGCAGGTCATAGACMTCTTCTGGGAAAGAGAAAATAATCCAGCCCTCTACACAGGCCAAGAGCAAACCACAAACACTGGTAACACTGTGCACTGCCAAAACACTACCCCAGCTGGAAAAGGACCAGTACGCCATCACAATACCTATTAAACTCCAGTAGCCACTTCCCCACTGCCTACAGAGGAGGAACTTCTCCTAGAAGGTCAGCAGGTATCCATAATCAATGTGAAAGCAAAAGGACTGTGCTATGATTAGTGTAAGCAGAGTCCCTCATTAGAGAGGATAGTGTGAGTGCAAATACCGTGACTCTTCCACATTCTTTGGCTTTTAGAGGAAGCTGGTTCACTGTTTCTGTGAGCCAGGATCCACTTACCTACACTGCTCCTTGTGCTGTAACATTAGGTCCAAGTGTAGTACTGTTTCAAGGAACTGTTTTTGTCTGCCTGCCTGTCTGTTTGTTTTGCTGGCTTTGGATTTTTATAAGTGGAGCCATCTGGGTTGGCAACATGATGYAGCACCAAAAGGGACAGATGTGAGCCAGCAGTGATGGTGGACCTGCAGTCCCCTCAGAACAGAAGCAGGAACAGCAACACTGTCAGCAACATGGTAACTGAAGTGTTCCAGGGAGTGGCCAAGGAAAGACAGGATGGACAACAGAGGTGATATAGATGATAAGGGACAGAAGAAGCATTGAGGCTGCATAGAATGAAAARTAAGACTGAAGAAAAACAGAAGGCCATGAGGAGCCAATGACAGAAACTACACAGCCTGATATCTAGAAGAGTTCCAGGGAGGGTCYAAAGCTGACAGGCTAATGGTCTCGGCACTGAGGTCCAAGTGCTGTAGCAGTGCAGCCAAAAACTGATATTGGCAAGAGCAGTGCAAGTAGCAGGTGCTGGCTGCTGCTGCTGACACGCTGTTGCTGCATTTGGACAAAGATTGCACCAGCTGCTCCATGCTGTGTCATTGGCAACTGGAACCCAGACTACTGAAAACTAACCTGATCACCTAGAGCAATAAGTGTTTGGCTTCTGGTATACCTTTCTGTAAGTCTGCTTTCCCTGTGTGTGCTTGAATGGTTCTCTGTGTTCTGTTCTGAGCTCTGCTGTTGGGTGTTGTGAGGGGACCTCAGGGAAACTCTGAAATCAAGACATGAGGAGTGAGGGTCTTCATATGTAACTTTTGCTTTCCTGGAACTGGTTGCATAGACCATATTGGCATCCAGCTCAATTACATACACCTGCCTGTGTCTCTGGGATTAAAGACATGAGCAAGGCTTCCCTGAAGACACTATATCCTGAGACATTCCAGAAGATCTGCAGTACTCAGAACAGTGGTCTCTAAGCCAGTCTGAAGACACCATATCCTGAGCCATCTCAAAAGATCCATTGCACTCAGAGAAGTTGGGAAACTAACACTACAGCCTGAAGCATCCCAGGAAATCTGCTGCATACAGGGAAACTAAACAACTGCTCACAGCTGGTCTGCTCCAAAGCTTGAAGGTATCCCAGGGGTTCTTCTGTACAAAGGGAAATTGGACAACAGACACCATAGTCTGAAGAATTCCCAGGGGATCTGTGGCATGCAGGGTAACACACCTGACAGAATGAAAGCCTCCCAGGAGTTCTGCATATAGGGAAACAGAAACCACAATCCAATGGCTCCCCTGGAGAGCATCCTCACAAAGGACAACAGCTTGATTGCTCATGTGAAGACACAACAATCTGAAGGACTCCCAGGAGAACTACTGCAGCCAGAGCAATAGATCAGCAGCTTCTCTGATATTCTGAGGAGCTCCCAATTGGAAGGCCCCACAGGGGTCTGCTACAGCTAGGGCCACGGGCCTAACAGGAGACCTAAAGCAACCCAGGGAATAAAGAGGCAGACTCCGGACAGTCACCCAGACCAGCAAACACCAGGGATAACCAGATGGTGAGAGGCAAGCACAAGACCATAAGCAACAGAAGCCAACATATGTGGACATCATCAGAAGCCAGTTCTCCTACCACAGCAAGCCCTGAATACACCAACACACCTGAAAATAAGGAAGCTAATCTAAAATCCTGTCTCAGGAAGATAATAGAGTACTTTTGGGAAGATACAAATAACTTATTAAAAGAAATACAGGAAAATAGGTAGAAGGACTTAAAGAGGAAACAAATCCCTTAACAAAATATAGGAAAACACAATCAAACAGCTGATGGAATTGCATAGAGGAGTACAAGACCTAAAAGTGGAAGTAGAAACAATAAAGAAAACACAAATGGAAGCACACCTGGAAATAGAAAACGTGGGAAAGAGGTCAGGAATTACAGATGTATCACCAAAAAAATACAAGAGGTAGAAGAAAGAATCTCAGGTGTAGAAGACACCATAGACGAGATTGATGTTAACTGCCAAAGAAAATTAAAAGCATAAAAACATCCTAACTCAAAGCATCCAGGAAATTCAGGACACAATGAAAAGACCAAATCTAAGAATAATCAGAATAGAAGAAAACTAAGATTCCCAGCTCACAGGACCTGAAAATGTCTTCAACAAAATCAAAGAAGAAAACTTTCCCAACCTGAGAGAGAGAAAGAGAGAGAGAGAGAGAGAGAGAGAGAGAGAGAGAGAGAGAGATAAAGGTACAATAATCCTATAGAACACCAAATAAATGGGACCAGAAGAGAAAATTCTCTCGTCACATAATAATCAGAAAACTAATACACAGAACAAAGAAAGAATATTAAAAGCTGCAAGGGAAAAGGATCAAGTAACATACAAAGGTAGACCTATCAGAATTACACCAGACTTCTCAACAGAGTCTATGAAAGCCAGAAGATCTTGGTCAATGGTCATGCAGACTTAAGAGAACAGAAATGCCAGCCCAAGATACTATATCCAGCAAAACATTCAATCAACATAGATGGAGAAAACAAAATATTCCAGGACAACCAATTCAGGACTACAGAGGCTCCTAAAAGGAAAACTCCAACACAAGTAAGGTAACAACACCAAAGAAAAGACAAGATAAGAAGCATCTCACAGCAAAGCCAAAAGGAGAGAACCACAAGCACATAAAGCCACATACAAAAACAAATACCTCAAGAACCATTAGTCATCTATCTTTAATATTTCTCAATATTATATCAACTCATATAACCTAACAGACCAGATATACAAACAAGATCCAGAATTTTGCTGCATATAAGAACCACACCTCAACAACAAAGACAAATACTATCTCCGAGTAAAAGGATGGAAAAGGTCGTCCAAGCAAATGGTCCCAGAAAACAGGCTGGAGTTGCCAACCTAATACCCAATAAAATAGACTTTCAGCCAAAAGTCATCAAGTGTGATGAGGAAGGACACTTCACATTCATCAAAGGAAAAATCCACCAAGAGAAAGTCTCAGTTCTGAACATCTATGCCCTGGATGCAAGGGCACCCACATTCATAAAAGAAACTTTACTAAAGCTCAAAATACACATTGAACCATACACAATAATAGTAGGAGACTTTAACACCACACTCTCACCAATGGACAGGTCATGGAAACAGAAACTAAACAGAGACACAGTGAAAATAATAGGGGTCATGAACCAAATGGATTTAATAGATATCTACAGAATATTTCACCCTAAAACAAAAGAATACACCTTCTTCTCAGCATGTCATTGTACCTTCTCCAAAACTGGCCATATAATAGGTCACAAATCAGGCCTCAACTGATATAAGAAGATTGAAATAATCCCGTGAATCCTGTCAGATCACCATGGCCTAAGGCTGGTCTTCAATAACAGCAAAAATAACAGAAAGTCCACCTACACATGGAAGTTGAACAACTCTCTACTCAATGATAACTTTGTCAGTGAAGAAATAAAGAAATTAAAGACTACCTGGAACTTAATGAAACTGTTGGCTTYCTCTGCTGCTCTGAAGAAAGAAATCAAGGAATGTCTCAGAAGATGGAAAAATCTCCCATGCTCATGGATTGGCAGGATTAATATAGTAAAAATGTCCATCTTGCTGAAAGCAAGCTACAGATTCATTGCAATCCCCATAAAAACCCCAAATCAATTCTTCATAGATCTAGAAAGAGCAATTCTCAAATTCATGTAGAATAACAAAAAACCCAGGATAGCAAAAACTATTGTCCACAACTAAAGATCTCCTGGGGGAATCACTCCCCAACCTCAAGTTCTACTACAGAGCAATAGTGATAAAAACTGGTATTGATATGCAGACAGGCAGGAAGATCAATAGAATAGAATTGAAGACCCAGAAAGAAGCCACATACCTATGGTCACTTTATATTTCACAAAGGAGCTAAGAACATCCAGTGGAAAAAAGAGAGCATTTTTAACAAATGGTGCTGGATCAACTGGAGGTCAGCATGCAGAAAAAAAAGCAAATTGGTGCATTCTTATCTCCTTGTACAAAGCTCAAGTCCAAATGGATCAATGACCTACACATAAAACCAGACACAYTGAAGCTTATAGAAGAGAAAGTGGGAAAGAACCTTGAACACATGGGCACAGGGGAAAATTTACTGAATAGAACCCCAATAGCTTATTCTCTAAGAAACAGAACTGACAAATAGGACGTCATAAAATTACAAAACTGCTGTAAGGCAAGGGATACTGTCAATAGGAAAAAATGGCAACCAACAGATTGGGAAAAGATCTTTACCAATCCTACATCCAGTAGAGGGCTAATATCCAATATATACAAAGAATTCAAGAAGTTAGGCTCCAGAGAGTCAAATAACCCTATTAAAATTGGGGTACAGAATTAAACATGCAATTCTGAATTGAGAAAACTCGGATGGCTCCAAAGCACCTGAAGAAATGTTCAGCATCCTTAATTATTGGGGAAATGCCAATCAAAACAACCCTGAGACTCCACCTCATACTGGTCAGAATGGCTAAGAAGAAAAACTCAGGGGACAGCCAATGATGTCAAGGATGTAGAGAAAGAAGAACACTTCTCCCTTGTTGGTGGGCTTGCAAGCTGGTAAAACCACTCTGGAAATCAGTTTGGTGGTTCCTCAGAAAATTAGACATAGTGCTACCTGAGAAACCAACTATACTACTCCTAGGCATATACCCAGAATATTTTCCAACATGTAATAAGGACACATGCTCCACTGTGTTCATAGCAGCCTTATTTATAATAGCCAGAAGCTGGAAACAACCCAGGTGTCCTTTAACAGAGGAATGGATACAGAAAATATTGTACATTTATACAATGGAGTACTAGTCAGCTATTATTAAAAACAATGAATTCATGAAATTCTTAGGCAAATGGATGGAGCTAGACAATATCATCCTGAGTAAGGTAACCCAATCACAAAAGAACATACATGGTATGAACTCACTGATAAGTGAATATTGGCCCAAAAGCTCAAAATAAACAAGTTACAATTCACAGACCACAAGAAGCTCAAGAAGAAGGAGGACTGARGTGGGGGTTCTTTGATCCCTCTGAGAAAGGGAACAAAATACTCATAGGAGCAATTATGGAGACAAAGTGTGGAGCACAGACTGAAGGAAAGGCCACCCAGAGACTGTCCTACCTGGGTATTCATCTTATAAACAGTCACCAAATCCAGACACTATTGTGGACAACAAGAAGTGCATACCAAAAGGAGCCTGTTATAGTTGTCTCCTTAGGGGCCCTGCCAGAGCCTTACAGATACAGAGGCAGATTTTAGCAGCCAACCACTGGACTGAATTCCCAATGGAGGAGTTGGAGTGTGGACTGCAGAAGCTGAAGGGGTTTGCAGCCCCATGGGAAGAACAATGATTTTGCCCACCCAGATGCCCCAGGACTCCCAGTGACTAAACCATCAACCAAGGGGTACACATGTTTTCAGCCAGAAGTTTGGCAGAGGAATGCCTTGTCAGGCATCAGTGGGAGGAGATGTTCTTGGTCCTGTGAAGGCTAAATAGATGCTCCAACAAAGGGAAATCAAGGGGAGGGGAGGTAGAGCGGGTCTGGTGGAGGGGCATATACTTGGAGGCAGGGGTTTGGAGGAAGCATTGGGGGTTTTCAGGGAGGAGGAAACCAGGAAAGGTTTTAGCATTTGAAAGTTAATGATGAATATATTCAATAAAAAAGAAAATGTTGACATATAATACCCAAATTTATGGGAAACAATAAAAACAGTGCTAAGAGGAAAATTCATAGCACTAAGTGCCCTGTTAATGAAACTGAAGAGATCTTACACTAGCAACTTAGCAGCATACCTGAGAACTCTATAAAAGAAGCACCCTCACCCAAGAGGAGTAGAGGGCAGGACATACTCAAACTCAAGGCAGAAATCAACCAAATAGAAACAAGGAGAACAATACAAATAATCAACAAAACCAAAAGCTGGTTCTTTGAATCAACAAGATAGATTAATCTCCTAGACAAACTAACTAAAGGGCCCAGAGGCATTATCCAAATTAACAAAATCAGAAATTAAAAGGGAGGCATAACAACAGAAACAGAGGAAATTAAAAAAAATCATCCTATCCTACTATAAAGGCCTATACTCAACAAAACTGGAAAATCTAGAGCAAATGGATCATTTTCTAGACTGATACTACATACCAACATTAAATCAAGAGCAAATAAACTATCTAAACAGGCCCATATTGCATAAGGAAATAGAAGAAGTCATTAAAATCCTCCCAACCATAAAAAGTCCATGGCCAGGTGGACTTAGTGCAGAATTCTAAGAGATCTTCAAAGAAGGCCTGATACCCATATTCCACAAACTATCCCATAAAATATAAACAGAAGGAACCCAACCTAATTAATTCTATGAAGCCACAATTATTCTGATACCGAAACCACACAAGGATGCAAATATAAAAGAGAAGCTCAGACGCAATCTTGCTTATGAATATTGATGCAAAAATATTTAATAAAATTCTTGCAAACCAAATCTAAGAACACATTAAAACTATCATTCACCACGATCAAGTAGGCTTCATCCCAGGGATGCAAGGTTGGCTCAATATACAAAAATTCATTAACATCATCCACTATATAAACAAATTCAAGGAAAAAAACCACATGATCATCTCCTTAGATGCAGAAAAAGTATTTGACAAAATACAACACTCCTTCATGTTAAAATTATTAGAGAGATCAGGAATTCAAGGCTCATACCTAAACATAATAAAAGCAATTTATTGAAAACCAACAGCCAATATCAAATTGAATGGATACATACTTGAAGTACTCCCACTAAAATTGGGGACAAGACAAAGATGTCCACTCTCCCCATTTATGCTTGAAGTGCCAGCTAGAACAATAATACAACAAAAGAAGGTCAAGGGGATACAAATTGGCAAAAAAGAAATAAAGGTATCACTAATTGCAGACAATATGATAGTGTACATAAGCAAACCCAATAATTATATCAGAAACTCCTCCAGTTGATAAACAACTTCAGCAAAGTGGCTGGATATAAAATTAACTCTAATAAATAAGTAGCCTTCCTTTATACAAAACAGCAATGAACGGATTGGGAAAAGATCTTTACCAAACCTACATCCAATAGAAAGCTAATATTCAATATATACAAAGAACTCAAGCAGTTAGATCCCTGAGAACCAAATAACCCTATTAAAAATGGGGTGCAGAGCTAAACAAAGAATTCTCTACTGAGGAATAATAACAAATGGCTGAGAAGCACCTAAAGAAATGTTCAGCATCCTTAGTCATCAGGTAAATGCAAATCAAAACAACCCTGAGATTCCACCTCACACCAGTCAGAATGGCTTAGGTAACAACAGATGCTGGCGAGTATGTGGAGAAAAAGGAATACTCTTCCACTACTGGTGAGATTGCAAGCTGATACAACCAYTCTAAAAATCAGTCTGGTGGTTACTCAGAAAATTGGAAAATAGATCTACCTGAAGACTCAGCAATACCACTTTGGGGAATATACCCAAAAGATGCCCCACCATGCCACAGGGGCACATGTTCCACAATGTTCATAGTGATTTGTTTTTGATAGCCAGAAGCAAGAAGCATCCCAGATGTCCCACGACAGAAGATTGGATACAGAAAATGTGGTTCATTTATACAGTGGAATACCACTCAGCTATTAAGAATGAGGACATTCTGAAATTCGCAGGCAAATTGATAGAAGTAGAAAATATCATCCTGAGTGAGATAACTAAGACCGAAAAAAAGACACGCATGCTACTTACTCACTATTAAGTGGATTTTAGCAAAAATAAATAAATAAAATAAAATAAAATAAAATAAAATAAAATAAAATAGTACAGAATACCCAAGATACAGTCCACAGAACTCAAAAAGGTGAACAAGGTGAAGGACCCAAGTGAGTACACCTCAGTCCCACTTGGGAGGGAGAAGAAAGCAATCACAAGTGGGGAGTGAGGGAGGGAACTCGGAGAGAAAGTGGAAGGGGGTGGGGAGGGAGAGGGGAACCTGATCTGGTATTAGGTGGGGGAAAAAGACTGAAGCCCTGAGGACCAGCAGAAAGAAAGGAAACAGGAGATAGGAGGTTGGGGGAACCCTCCAGAATGCACCAGAGACCTGGGAGGTGAGACTAATGAGAGGGTTCTTAGATGAAATGTCCAACAGTAGGGAGAGGGAACTTGTAGAGCTCACCTCCAGCAGGAAGACAGGGCATCAAGTAAGGGTTGCCATCCCTCAGTCAAAAACTCTGACCCATAATTGTTCTTCCTGTCTGAAAGAACTGCAGGGATGGAAATTGAGAGAGCCCATGGAAAAGAAGTTCCAGCAACAGACCCAAAGTGGGATCCAGCTCAAAGGGAGGTCCCAAGGCCTGGCATTCTTACTGAGGCTATGGAGCACTCACAAAATGAGACCTATCATGACTGCCCTCAGAAAGAGCCAAAACGCAGCTGAAAAAGTCAGATGCAGATATTTACACCCAACCTATGGACAGAAGCTTCTGACCCCTCTAGTTGAATTAGGGAAAAGCTGGAAGAAACTGTGGAGGAGGCTTACCCTGTAGAAGGACCAGCAGTCTCAATTAACCTGGACCCCTGAGATCTCTCAAACATTGGACAACCGAACATGCAGCATACACCAACTGATATGCAACCCCCAACACACATACAGTAGAGAACTGCTGGGTCTGTGTTCAGTCAGAGAAGATGCACCTAACCTTCAAGAGACTTGAGGCCCCAGGGAGTTAGAGTACTGGTTGGGTGGATGATGAGTGGTGGAGACATCCTCCTGGAGACAGGGAGTGGGGCATGGAGGTATGGCATGTGGAACAGTTGGAGGGTGGACTGGTGGGTGGATAAATTTTGGAGTGTAATAAATAAATAAATGAATAAATAAATAAATGAATAAATAAAAGATTTAAAAATTGGAAAATAATAGTTTAGCATCTAAGACCATAAGTCTAAGGTCTAGTTGTCAGGAGTCAGAACTGTGAGCATATGGGTCTCTCAGTCCAGTCTATAAGCATTTTGCATTCAGGGGCCCAAGAGAGGCAATACAACCTGTACCTTGCCTTATGATTCCACATTCATAGAGGGAAAACCAATGACCAGGTCACGCATAATACAACCAAGATGGAAGCCATGTCGTTGGACTTTATAATTGGCATTTGCTCTTCTTTTTCATTAGTTATTATTGGATACTTAAGGATACTATTTTATTTTGCTCAATAATCTATCTTTATTTTGTATCATAGATGAAGGATTTAATAAATCTTGGTACAGTGAATGCATCTAAACATATCAATGTCAGATATTAGTGATTATAAAGCTGTGAATTGCAGAGTACCTATTGGGCAGCAAACCTGGTAACTGATATTTTCATATGTGTTYATTACCGACTGAGAACCCAAAAGACTTGCAGTGCAGGTACTCCAGAGAGAAAAACTCACCAAGGAGCAGTTTCAATCAGTACTTCTTAAAATCTCATTCAAGTGTTTGGGGGTTAGAACTATAAAATCCAGGCCAAATTAATTACACTGAACACAGAAAATCACAATCTGTATTTTAATAAACTGTAGTAACATATTCCAGCTTTAATAAATGTTAATGTGGCATAGTAACATTGGTAGAGTGAACTTGCAGAAAGTGGTGTCTTTCTCCTCCTACTACTTAAAACACATCATGTCTCWTTTGTCCTGTGGATCATATGATGTGGCATTCAGCAAATGGCATGCTTCTAGAAAGGAAGGCTAGTATTAACATAAACAATACATTTTTTTCTGAATGTCAATTTGTTATCCCTTAGTAGATTCAATAGTATAACATCATATGACTTCAGGTTTCTAGTCAATCTGGTATATTAGGTTTCTAATTCTATGATACCTAGGTTTTGATATCATGAATAAGTCTTTTGTAACAAAATCCACCCCATAATGACTTTGCTTCTTCCTCTAACTATATGCTTCTGAGAAAATGTAGAGTTCAGCTAGCCAAAGCAATTAAACAAGACATTCCTTTATCTTTCTCTCTAGAGAGGAGGAAATCTAGGTGAGATATCACCAGGGCTCTGGAATGAAATACGATASTACTAACACACTTAGCAGCTGTTGAAGTCAGTAAATACAAAATGTCAGTAACTGCATGCCAGCCGAGACTCTTAATAATTTGTGAATTTTTTTCCTTTGTTGAATAATAGATACACAGTAACGAAAACAGAAAATTGAGTGCCTCTTTTTATCCTTAAACAGTTCTTAGGAAGAAGAAATCTGAAGCAATCCTCACTGAATCCATGATTTTGAATGATAGGATGGAAATAGCCATCAGTAGATGATAATCAAAGATCCCCATGTTAGAACTACCAGGAAAGCCTCAAACACAGAAAGTCAGAAGACAGCTCCCTCCACAGCAGAGGACTGCAGCAGCAGTGGGGAAGTTGTTAGTGAGAAACCCCGTGTGCTTCACTAATGCAGGTTCAGCATCTGAACACCAAATGTAGAAAAATAACATCATTGTCTTTTTCTAAAATGTAACATATATTTATACCCTAGAGCTAATTGGAGGAGAAGAAACATGAACCCGCCATGCTGCAGTCCTTCTCTACTCTTTTATTTTAATTTCATGAACCAGTGAGATATATCCTAASGAATGAACTACACTGGTTATTTCTGATCCTGCAGTTATCAGAAGTAGCCTTCTTCCTTCTCACTGCACTATTCCAAGCAAAGCAATTTGTCCATGGCAAATCTCCATGTATTTCTTGCTTGGGAACTCAGTGTCTGTTCTGAACACTCAGTTCCATTCCCTCTATCACTATGGTAGTGTTCCTTCCTGTTTTCAGTGGGACTGTTTATACTTTTCTATCTACAACCAAAACCTCACAGTCACCATTATCTAACTTACATACTCCATAGCAATTCAGCTAAACTGGTTTTAACAGTCCCATCTACTGTATCACTTTCCTGCTCTATTTACCCATAGCCCTAGGATGGATCACTGTCATGCAGCCTCTAGCAATCTTTAACTGGCACCACTCAGACCCCAATAATGTCCACCCATAGAAGATGTTCACAAGATCAATATCATGAGCAGTCTTCAAGCTGGACATGGAAATGGCTGTACATATAGAACCTGCACTCTGTTCCATCAGCATCTTGCCCCTTTTGCCTACTACATCCATACCAGGAGTTAAGTCCACTAAGGAAGCATTCCCCTTGACTCTTTAATAGATATATTTGTATCATGCCATTCTTGAACTTGAAATTCTTCCAAACCTCTCAAGTCTCCTATGATTTGGCCCGAATCTTAAAAAATTCAAACTTTGTTTTCTACTCATGAATTCTTTCACTTCTTCTTTGAATAGCTATTTTAGAAGCATCTATGGCAAGATACTTTTGAGAGATGTTAAGAAAGAGAAGAGAACTAGAGAAGTATACTCAATGGGCAG